>CANSNZ010000016.1:0-111110 GCA_947646795.1 Beta lomatogona | reverse complement strand
TCCTTTTTACCCAGATATAATGAACCTTCTATTGTCATGTTTCAAGCTAAATCGTTCACCTAAAAGAACTGCTGTAATCGTATCTCATTTGGTATTTTCAGGTCTATAATCTGTTCCGCCATCTGGGATTAAGGCATATATTGGTTGTCCCTCGGCCTTCTCGAGTATTAGGTTTAATTACGCGAAAGGATTTGTTGATTGAGGTATGTTACTGCGATATCTCAGTGTCTCTTCATGATGCTGACGTGCTTGAATCATGCTTAAGAAGGATTGTTGGATTTTATATAATTGCAGGATGACGATGATTCTGAGATGGAACTCCAATCGACTAGTGTAAGGTCTCTTACTGTGGATGGTTGACTCTTTGTTTATTAGCTTGCAGAGTGACATGTGTACTAGAGGTCACGTGCCTGATTTCTGTGTGATAGTATGACCTAAATTGTACTCCAGCCAGTAGCTTAGAAGAGTTTTCTGTTTGAGCCATTAAGTCCTTTGCTCCTCAAAGTCAGTTATTCTCCTATAGAGAAATAAACTCCCTGAATTTTAGGGCTGTGTGCTTCTGACCTTCTATGACATCTGTCCTGACTTTAGCATGTCATTGCGCCTCTAGTACAAACTTCTTCTGATTTCCAATGGCATTCATAGGAAAGGAATATTGTCTAAGGATAGAAAATGAAAGACAAATCTTAGGGTGTTGGAGGCTTGGAGCATTGACATCCATGACTTTTTCTCATGGAACTATGGAAGTTGGTCATGAAGCATGACCAAAAACAGTCATAACTCATAAGATCACCAACTTCATTTTTGGTCATGGGATGACCCAAAATAAAAGTTGTTCATGAAGTAGGCCCAACTTATACATGCAACATATTTTATCTTCTAATGACTATTTTGATGGACTTATACATATTATATTTTTCTTTAATTATTTTGGAGGATACGATGGAGAATTTAAATTTTTTTAAGGGAAATATATAGGGATTTGCTGGAATGAAAAATGAATAAAAACCAACCATGAGCTGACAAGGGCATTGTTCATAACCGAAAATATAGGGGGGGATTTTAAAATATATGCAAATTCCACGTGAAAGATTGTGATTAGCTTTCTCATATTCTCATTTCAGAAAAAATATATATATATATATATATATATATATATATATATATATATATATATATATATATATATATATATATATATATATATATAGGAATAGGATTACGTGAAAACCATTTCTTATGCTGAAAATTGAAAACGATAACATAAAATCAGCAAAAAGTTTCTTAAAATGGGCAACAACATAAAATGAATAATTTTTTTTTTTTAAAATGAGCAAAAACATAAAACGAGCAAAAAACATAAAATGAACAAAAATTTGTATAATGAGTAAAAATTTCTTAAAATGAGCAAAAAGTTCGGTTTTTAGTTTTCATGGATCCTACCTATATATATATATATATATATATATATATATATATATATAAAAGATATCGTGAAAGCCAATATTAAGTTGAAAATAGGGGTATTTTTAGAATAAAAAGTTTCCATTTTAAAAATCCCAACAATTGATTATATTTTTGTTGAAAGAAAGTGTTCCTTCGATTTGTAGATTGGATTTCATACATCTCCTATGAAGTCTATTCGTAAAAATTGTGACATGTGCTACACAACCTTTTTTGTTTTCAGATGACCTTGTTTCCTTATATATTCTAAGTTGTACCCTTTTAAACTCTAAATATACCCTTAAGTATTTAAATATACTTCATTTTAAGTTCAGTGTGTAGTGTGTACCCTCTTCCTGCTTAAAAGTACCCTTGTTTAAAGTGTACCCTCTTTATTCAAGTGTTCTTGTGAATGGCAGTATTAAGCTGAAAATTGAAAACAAGGGTTTTTTTAGAATAAAAGTTTCCATTTTAAAATTTACAACCATTGATTATATTTTTGGTGAAAGAAAGTGTTCCTTCTGTTTGTAGATTGGATTCCATACATCTCTTATGAAGTCTATTTGTAAAAATTGTGATGTGTGCTACACATCCTTTTTTGTTTTAAGCTGACCTTGTTTCCTTATATATTCTAAGTTCTACCCTTTTAAACTCTAAATATACCCTTAAGTTTTCAAATATACTTCTTTCTAAATTTAATGTGTACCTCTTCATGCTTAAAAGTACCCTGTTTAAAATGTACCCTCTTTATTTAAGTGTTCTCACCAGAACTTTACTCTATATATATACATATCGTGGTGTAAAGTTTGAGAACTATAAATAGACACCCATGTTCCTTAAGCTTTTGACACTTCTACATTTTTTCTTTTCATTGTAAACATTAATCATAAATAATAATTATTAATCATTAGTATCGATACTCATTATTAGGACAATTTGATTTATAATTTCCTAGATAAATTATACTAAAGTTGTTGATGTATGAGAACATGTAGTGACATATGATGGAAAGATAGCAGAAGAGGGATTACCAACTTTTATTTTGAGTCATGAGTGGAGTATATTCTACTGAATGAATGCGTGGTGACCATAATGATCCGGAGGACTGAGACATGGATGAGAGAAATGGATTATCAAAATTTTTCAGTCATTGATGGCGATGCTCTTATGTGATAAAACTAGGGATTGTATAAGGCACAGTGACTTATAGAAGGCCATTGCTATTAGCTAAGTGTAGTTCAGGGGTACCATTCATCTGCACATGCAAGTTTCCATACCAGACAAGAAAGGAACTTGTCCTTTGACGTCTACTTTAAAGGATTCTTTGCCCAAAACTATCCTAATAAAAATAAATAAATATATAAAATTCGTATCTCTATATTACTTTCCCTTGAACACCCTAAACCACAAATGACCCAGCCAACAATTACAAAACCGTATTTCTATGATTAAGTACCTAATTTTAATCCTAATCTAACTAAATAAAGTCATCATAGCCCAAACCCCCTCCCCCTTTGTTTCTTAATACACTACTAACTCTAATCCTCACCCCATTGAACACTGACACCACTGGAGCCCTTACCATAACCCGACAGCACAAGCTTCAACCCTTATCCAACAGCATGACCACTGTATACAGTAGTAAGCTTGGGGTGCGCCTAGGTGCCGAAGCCCAGAGGCGATAGGAATTAAACATTTTATTAGGCTAGGTGAAGTATTTTACAGAAGTTGCACGGAAGCTGATATAGGTGCATTAAGGTGCACTATCCTTTGCACACCTATTGATAGTCCCCTACTTCAATGAGGCGCGCTTCTCACGTATGTGCATAAGTTCCAGGATCCGTATCACCTAATTCCCCTTGAGCTTTTTTAGCCACTGTCCTTAACCTCTCGAGACTAGCCACAACACCAACCACAAATACCGTAAAAGGCGTAAACATGAAACATCTCTCTCCCCTTAGGGTGGCAATGATGCGAGTCGAGTTTGAATTTGAGCTAGCTCGAGTCTACTCGTTAGCATTTCGAGTCGAGTTTGAGTTGAGTCGAGCTCACTCGAGTCGAATTTTGACCGAGTTTTGTCCGAGCTTTGACTGAGTCAAGCTTTGACCGAGTCGAGCATTGACCAAGTCGAGCTTTGACCGAGTAGATTTCGAGTAGCTTGCAAGTGTCTCATGTTAAAAGCAACAATAAGGTAGAAAAATGTTTGAATTTAGGTATTTTGCTATTGATAATTAGGTATTCGAGCTTCTCACGAGTTTTCGAGTCGAATATCGAGTTGCTCAACTTGACTCACCAACTAGACTTCACCCTCTCATTACCGGTGAAATCAGGAGCAAATCTCGAAAGTTCTACACAGACATTTGTCCCTGCTTCAGAAATAAGAATTGCGTTTTCTTTCTTCCTCTGGAGGGAAAAACTTGTTCCTTGCTTATCCAAGAACATTTCCCATGAGAAGGTAGTTTAAGCTCAGCCTTTCTTCACCGTACTCCACCACATATCTGCGGGTCCTTCCAAATAGAAAGACGCCAACTTCACCTTAAGATTTTCCAGGCAGTGACTACCTCCAACAGCTTTTCCATGTAAGGCACCTAATCTTTCTCCATGTAAGGCACCCAATCTTCAAACTTCACTGGATCCGTCTCCCCATTGTACCCTCGTGGCTTATGAGCCGTGAGTCTTCTATAGAATTTACCCTAATCATTTTCTTTATTTTGCTCTTGCTTTTCCAAAATCGCCAGTAATCGAGTATTCATTTCCCTTAACTGGCGAATTTGTTCATCTCTTGAGCTGTCCTGCTAGCCCCCCTGCTCAGGAACTTCTACATTTTGTTGAATCTCGTTGGTCACCTCAAAGTTTGCCATAACCTCTAAGATAACATTTTGTAGATTTTTAGTAGTTCCAACACATAATACTAATTAATTATAAATATAGTGTCCACACGTAGGTTAGGTTAAATCATACGTTCCATTCATCATTTAATAACCCAAAAGAAGATGAAATTTTCCCATTTTAATACATAACTTGCATTGTATTCACGAACATAACCCTTGGCTGCAGCTAACATGCACTTGCAGCTCTCAATTACATTACATAAATAAATTAAACCTAACGGCCCATGGCCAACAAAGAAAAGCATAACAACCATCTTAACATTGTAGTATCATGAATTCAGACCACCTCCTACTCAACCTACTTATCTCCTCCAACCACTCTAGCGAATATTGCAAGGGTCGTACACGTAGCCACTGTCATTGCTGCTAGAAGGAGTTTCTGGCACATAATCCAAATCGCTCAAATGGGAGTTACTGCCCTGAAATACAGCACCCGACACTACCGTTTCACACTCGATTCCCTTGAACATCGCGACCTGGGAGGAGCCATACTAGAACCGGATTCTCTCGACCTCCATGATTGGGGGGAGCCATGCTAGAAGCGGAGCTAGGAGGAGTAGGAGTAGACCTTCTCCCTCTCCCTTTCTTGTTTAGCTCGTGCAGAGCTAATCGATTGTACATTCCCATCCAATATTCAGCTCCCGATTCCATGTTCCAGGTACATGTTTTTTGCTTAGTCCGCTCAATCTCACGCATCACTTCCTCAGGTGTCCCTTCCCACCTTATCAAGTTTTTATCAATCGTTTCCATTGTGGTATTACTGTCCTGTAAGGAGGATGTTGCTACATACAAGACTAATAATCTCTAATAAGTGAGTCGAAAGGTCACCCACGGTTCATACTGCGGCAATGTCTTAATAAGAGTATATGCTTGAATTCTTGGGCGAGTATAGAGATTGTGGTCCCCAACCCCGTATAATTGGTTATATTTTTGTATTATTAGTCTTGTATGTAGCAACATCTTCCTTACATGACAGTAATACCACTATGGAAATGATGGATAAAAACTTAATAAGGTGGAAAGAGACACCTAAGGAAGTGATGCTTGAGATTGAGTGGACTAAGCAAACCTCAGGTACCCGGAACATGGAACGGGGAGCTAACTATTGGATGGAAATGTACAATCGATTAGCTCTACACGAGCTAAACAGGACAGGGGGAGGAAGAAAGTTTACTCCTACTTCTCCTAACTGTGCTACTAGCATGGCTACACCCCGATCGCGGAGGTCAAGGGAATCCGGTTCTAGTATGGCTCCTCCCAGGTATGCGAACCACCAACACACAACGGGGAACAGCGGAACAATCCAATGGCGGCAACAGCACCAACGAGTAGCAACGAATAGTTGAAGCAACAAATGAAGAGAGAAAGGGGGTTGCTCCGACGAGCTTAAGGGGGTAGCGGAGGAGCAGCAGGCGAAGCTGCGAGGAGAGAGAAATTGGGGCAAAAGCAGCACCGCAGACTCCGGCACCAGCAAGGAGGGAGAAGAGGAAGAAAACCCAAAACCAGTAAGGAGGGAGGGTGCAGGAAAGAGGACATGGAGGGAGGAGAGAGAAAGAGGTGGGGGAGGAAGAAGAAAAAAGTTGTCGCAAAAAAAAAAGGAAGAAAAAAACGTGTTTTGCCTGTCTGGGACCAATTTTGGCAAAAAATGATGCATAGTTGGGACCGCTCAGAAATAATCCTTAGTTATGACTGAAAATGGCGGAACGCCCATAGTTGGGACTGTTCCTATCAATTTTTCTTTAGTATTATCTGTTGGAACTACGAAAAATCTACAAAATGTTATCTTATAGGTTATGGCAAACATTGAGGTGACCAACGAGATTCAACAAAATTTAGAAGTTCTTGAGGAGGGGGTTTGCAGGACAGCTCAAGACATGAACAAATTCGCCAGTTAAGGGAATTAAATACTTGATTTACTGGCGATTTTGGAAAAGCAAGAGCAAAATAAAGAAAATGATGAGGGTTTATTAAGGACTTACGGCTCATAAGCCACGAGGGTATAATGGGTGGCTTACATGGAAAATCTGTTGGAGGTAATGAACTGCTCGAAAAATCTTAAGGTGAAGTTGGCGTCTTTTATTTGGAAGGACCCGTCGATATGTGGTGGAGTACGGTGAAGAAAGCCTGAGCTCATACTACTTTATCATGGGAAATGTTCTTGGATAAGCTAAAAAACAAGTTTGTCCCTCCTGAGGAGGAAGAAAGAAAACGAATTCTTATTTATGAAGCAGGGACAAATGTCTATGGTAGAATATGTTGCAAAATTTGTAGAATTTTCGAGATTTGCTCCTGATTTCACAAGTAATAAGTGGGTGAAGTTTACACGGTTTTCGAAGGATTAAATCTAAAATATCAAAAGAGAATTGGGGTCTATAGTAGCTTCGAGGACCTTTAGAAGATGAGGCAAGACGAGATGTTCGCTCGGAACCTGAAATTCTAGAACAAAGAGGTAATGTGATAAGTGGGACTTTTGATGTCTGCGATTTACCACCTTTTGTATTTTTTGATTATGGAGCATCCCACTCTTTTGTTTCGAACGTGTTTGTATCACGAATAGAACACAAACCGAAAATAACTTTATGTAATTTGAATGTGACTTTGCCTGATAAAACCACCTTTAGGTGTAAGTATATGGCTATATGCTGAAAGAATGTGACATTAAGATCGCAGAAGTGAATTTGAAGGCGGATTTGATTATGTTTGATCTGGGAGTTTATGATGTTATCTTAGGTATAGATTGGTTATGTAAAAACCGAGCCATAATTGAATGTTATGCACGAGTTGTGAAGCTTAAACCATTCTTGGAAGGATCCATTAACCATAGGGAAAGGGAAGGAATGAGTACCCCAAGGGGTCACATTTGTGAGGTAATTCAATTAAGTGAGGTGGAATTGAAATTGAAGGACATTCCAGTAGTTCGGGAATTCCCTGATGTATTTCCGGAGGATTTGCCGGGATCACCTCCGCACCGAATCGTAGACTTCCATATAGATCTAATTCCAGGTGCTACCCCCGAGGGCTCCTTATAGGATGGCACCGGCAGAGATGGTAGAGTTGAAAAAGCAATTAGAGGAGCTATTGCAAAAAGGGTACCCCAGAGTGTCTCCATGGGGAGCACCAATGCTCTTTGTCAAGAAGAAGGATGGTTCTATGAGGCTATGTATCGATTATCGCGAAATCAACAAAATAACGGTGCGAAATAGGTACCCTATGCCAAGGATAGATGACTTAGTTTATAAGTTAAGAGGAGCAGGGGTATTCTCGAAGATCGGTTTGAGATCAGGGTATCATCAGATGCGGATTGTGGAGGAAGATATTCCCAAGACTGCTTTCCGTACTGCTTTCAGTACTTGTTATGGACATTATGAATTTCTGGTCATGCCGTTCGGGTTGACTAATGCGCCTGCAGCTTTCATGGATTTAATGCGACGATATTTTAAACCGTATTTGGATCATCTTGTGGTTATCTTTTATATAGATATATTAATATACTCGGGAAATCATGAGGAACATGAAGGCCACCTAAGAACGGGGTTGGAAGCATTGCGAAAGATAAAAAAAAAATGCTTCTCATACTCTAGATTGCAGATCAGAGAGAATCATAGAGGAAGATACCTGCGGATAAAAAATGAGAGATTGATAGAATGTAACGGTGAAGAGAGAGAAGAGAAAGGAAGAGAAGACCAAGGAGGGAAGAAGACAGGAGAAGAAAAACTTGGAGCGCTTGATTGGCAACAAATGCCGGCAGATGTGGTATCAGGTTCCACCAAAGAATGATCACCGACAACCTTTGTCATACCGAGCCATCACTAGTTTCCGAAATGCTTCACAACCCGCAAATTAGTGTTTTTCCAAAATCAGGGATTTTAATTAGGGGTTAAATTGAAGTAACATGAAATTAATTGAGGTTTACCCAAATTTACATTTTAATGATTAGCTAAGTGCTGATTTAAATATATTGGTCTTCTTTATGTTTTAAACTTAGACATTCTCTTTTTCTCACTTCTTAACAAAAACAGGCCTAGGCGGTGTGCCTTGTGCCTTGGCAAAGGCAGCCTTAGGTGCGTGCCTTGTTGCGCCTGACGTACTTGGCCTCACTAGGTTAGTTAAAGAGGTGCACTTTTTAAAGCCAAGGCACCACATCAAGAGAGTGAGAGTTAGAGAGACCACGAGCTTAACTTCACTCATGTTGGTGACAATAATGAAGAAGGTTAGAGAGGTATTCATGGTGGATGTGAGTTGTCCAAGCCAAGGGGAAGAGTAGGGCTTGCTGTATTCATCAATCCAATTGAGGAAGTTGGTGGAGATGTGGCCATCGTTGTTGGTGAGGGTTTTGGGGGATGGTTTGGTTCAGTATATTTTCTTACTACGAATTTGTCATTAATATATGGTTTTTAAACATTTATCGTGCCATTAGGGGTTCAGGGTAGATGTGAAATGTCAAAAAGGGGATATAAATGGTTAATCTTAATTTTTTTTATTAGGGGCGGGCTTGGGAATAGTGGTCTCACGGAAAGGTTTTTGACAAAAAAAATCCAGAAAGACCGATCGATAGTTCTGTCCAGATTGGCTAATAAAGCAGTTCTGACCATGATGCTGCTTAACCTAGAAAATATTGTTAACATATGAGTCAAATTTTGTTTCATCTATTGGCACTCTCTTGACTTTTTTTTGGTGGTTCTGCCAGAGCCCAACGCTGTGACAGAAGTTTAGCATCGAGAAGTGCAGATGTGGAGCAGCCACTTTTAAATGGTCTTTTGGTGCAAAACTAATGATTGCACTAACATCGCTGGCATTTTGGTGTTCTCTGAGACTGAAGTTATCAGTGTATCATCTGCGTTCTCGAACATTTTTGTTGATTACAGTTTTCTATTTTTTTTTGTGAAATATTACAAGATTTAGCACAAGGGGGTCCTGTATTAGCTCATAGGGACCTAAATCACATCCATTTGTGTTGTACAGTGTAAAGTTGTAAAAGTAGACGGACAAGTCTAATAGGAAGAAATTATATGGAAAAGGTTTGAGTCCATCTGAGCTGACTTTGCAATGGTTGAGAACAGTTTTTCCATAGATGAAAGGTTGATTCCACATGAAGCTAATAAAGTGCTTATTTTAATACTGGTTTTATTGATAAACAGGACTATATTAGCTATCGAATCTTCTCTTAGTTTATATTACTGCAATGTAACTTAGATCACATTACATCAAGGATAATTCTTCAATCAGAACACAAAAGTTTGTGGTGGACAGATAATGGAAAAAAAGTCTTAAAGAAGTCATAGATACAACAATGGTTGTCATGAAGGAGAGGTCATGATGGCCTTTATAATCGAGCGTCGTTTACCTCTCCACAAGGTCTCATGTTCCAAAATTCTCTATGAAGTCGTTTTGAAGATGTAGCCAATTTTGCCTGTGTTATTTCTTTGAGAAAATGCAACTATTTGTGTGTGTGATAAGAAAAGATGAAATTATTTATGCTGCACAATTTCTTAGATGTGGCCGGCCACACCTATGTTATTTATAGGTGTGGTCGGTACGGGTGTGCAAATAGATTTGATCTGATCCGGAATTTCAGATATCCTATCTGATTTTTGGTTTTCGGATATTCCGGATATCCGTTTTTATATTTTTTTTTTTCTTTTTTCAAAATGACTTGCTTACTGGCGTTACTACTTTAGTTTAGACATTAGGAAACCTAAGATCCCAATCTCAGTATCTCCTCTCTCTCTCTCCTTACGCCTCTCTCTCTTTCTTCACTTCATCGGTTCTTCACGCGGAGTGCACCCCTCTCTCTCTTCAATTTTGCTACAGTGCTACTTGCTCGCTTCTCTTCTCTTCATGTCTCATCTCTTCAGTTGACGACATCTCTTCAGTAGAAAAATTGCAAGTTGAAGAATTCGTCTTCAAGCCCCAACAATACAATGATACATACAATAGTGAGTAAGTTCTAAATTATGGTGGACAACAAGGATTTGCAAATGTCATGCTTGTCTGCTTCATCACTTCCTTTCTAGTTTAAAAATGCATTTGGGTTCACATTTTGATAGTTTTTTGAATTATAAAACTGAAACTAAGAAGTGAGAATGAAATTAAAAAATTCACTTTATAAAAAGTGTTGGCTGAATAATTGTATAAGCCAAGCAAAATCATAACCAATGATGAATGGAACTTCGACTGACTGACTGCATACAAACTTACATTTATTTTAATTAAAGGGCAGCATGTATATGGCACAATATTAATTGAGACTTTAAGAAAACTAATTGATCGGATCGGATTTCGGATATTCGGATCGGATATCGGATCCGATCCGAGTTTCGGATATCCGAGATTTTTGGATCTGATTCGGATCGCATTTTTTGCGATCCGAAATTTCAGATCGGATCGATTTCGATATCCGATAATGCACACCCCTAGTGGCCGGCCCATATATAAAGTCCGCGTGGAAATTTCCACATCCCTTATCTCTTCCATCACGATTTCGGCACTTTCTCTTTCCTCTTAAGGCTTTTGTCCAAACTCTCATCAATGGCGGCTGGTCCTCTCTTTCTCTCCCATCCTCTCTTCACCACCAAACAAACTCTAGCTTTCTTCCTCCGCTTGCACCCCTTCTCCACCGCAACAACCACCTCCTCTGCCCACTTGCGTGCAGTTTGCTATCTCCTCAGCGCCTCATCGGTCGTTTCATCATCCAACGCTTTTCAAACTTTCGCGATTCGTCAATCGCAGACTTCTCTCAGTGTTGATGACTTGAATTGGTCGAATCACCCTATTTTGTTTATTAAGGAGAATACGCCGAATACCATCATCATCACCTGCACGTCACATCCGAAAGAGACTATATTGCTTGATGGTTGTTGTTTTGTATTTTGATTTATATTTCATTGTATTTGAAATGAATTTCATTTGATTTTGTATATAGGTGATTTGAATAACTAATGAAAAAGAGTGAAGAATACAAGGAGTGAATTGAATTTCATTTGATTTTGTATTTAGTTGATTGAATTTCGTTTAATAAGGAGTGATAAATACTTCTAGAGTATGTTTTCAAAAGTTTAATTCATTTGTTTATAAGAGTAATATTTTTTATTGTTATGCGTAACTTTACATATATGAGTAGCCCTAATTATCTCTTGGAGTAACATCGTTCAAACTTATGAGTTACCCCATTTGATCATAAAAGAAACCTCATTTATTCATATATTAGTAATCTCATTTAATCATACGAGTAACTCAATTGCTAACAAAAGTAACCGCGTTTATTCATATAAGTATTTTCATTCGTTCACAAGAGTAATCAATTAGTATCTGCTTTTGTTATAAAAGTAACCCCATTTGTTGATAAGAGTAACCCCCTTGTTTGTAAGGTAGAGGGAGAAGTAAAGCATATACAAAGAGAAACCTCTTTATTCATACTGGTAACCTCATTTAATCATACGCGTAACCCAATTATTCACAAAGTAACCTCATGTATTCATACGAGTAACCCCATTCATTATAAGAGTGAATTGATTACTTTTTCACTTTGTTTATAAAAGTAACCCAATTTTGTTTATAAGAGGACCCCTTTTATTGTTATGCGTAACCTTAAAATATTATATGAGTAACTCGATTTTTTTTTTGGAGTAACCTTGCTTAGTTATTGGAGTAACTTTGTTTAATCCTATGAGTAACCTCGTTTAATCATATGAGTAACCTAGCTTGATTTTACGAGTAATCCCATTTAATCATGAACGAAACCTCATATTTCATACTAGTAACCTCATTTAATCATACGAGAGACCCCAATTGTTCACAAAAGTAACCGCATGTATCCATTCGAGTAACCCTATTTATTCATATGAGTAATCCCAATTGTTCACAAAAGTAACGCCTATTCATACGTGTAACCTCATTCTTTCATAAGAGTAAACTGATTAGTATCTCCTATTAATATAAAAGTAACGTTATTTATTTATAAGAGTAACACTCTTTTATTGTTAGGAACCTCATTCATGAGAGTACCCACGTTTATTCATACAAGTAAATCCATTATCTGTTCATAACGGTTTGTACACAAGGGTCAACTTCAAAAGACCATATATCACAACACACTCAAAATTTTGGTAAGAATAATTTGGCTCGATAGCTTTCCAACGCTTGGTGAAAAGGTCAATTCCGATGGACAACGAGTGAGATATGACATTTTGAAAATGAATTGACAGGATGATACGCGCCCACGGCTACACGGGAAGTTATAGGTGTGGTCGGCCGTTCACAAGATGCGTTGGATCTGCTATAAATATTGGAAATTTAGAGCCCTTTTCATGATTTGGTTTTATGAACATGTGCACAATGCTGACTACTCGACTCTCCCTAGTTACATGTAAAGATAATAATGAGTTAGGCTTGGGCTTATTGGCCTTTGATCTTGGTCAGGTCTGATGGTGCTTGTGTTGGGTCCCATCCAAAATCTTAGAGGTGCATTATGAAATATATACCACATACTCCCCCCCCCAAATAATAATTCTAGAAAACACAATTAATATTTCCCCCTACCCCACCAAGATAATAATTTTAGAATATACCATATACAAAAATCTACGTAGTTACTTAGTTACATTCCTCATTAGATTCAGAAACTAAATAAAACAAATTAAATAAAACAAAGGAATATGTCCGCCGTATAACTTGTGAAAAAGGACTTTGCCACCAAACAAAGAAACTTCATAAGCTATGGACCAGCCCAGGGACTACTCGACATACCAACAATTGAATTCGTAAAGAAGCCTTTGTAGAATGCTAAACTAGGTTCTAAACTTGATTCCTCTGCCGTATCATAATAGACCACTATATTAGGATTTTTTATCCTAATAATCTTAATAAAGAGTTACCACTGATGAAATAGCTTATGTTTGACCTAATTATTCAAAATTTCCTATTTTGACTATATATTCCAATTATTATACAAAGACAAATATTAGTCTGTAAGATGTTGGATTTGTCTTAGTGTATAGTAGTATTTTCAATACATTAATTTTTTTATAATTTTTGTTTAGATATTACTTATATAAATTTTTTTGTCAGATTAAGCCAATTAACCTTTTTGTGATGTTGGATCGTAAATAAAGTTCCTTGCATAATAAAGCCAATTATGATAATCCGACTTGTTTTGTTAAGACACTTTAATGATTCTGGCAAAAAAATCACATTGACTCAGGCGTTAACTTGGGGTTCTCCAAACTTCTTTCTTTTTTCCTTTTATTTTTTTTTTTTACCTTTCCTCACATTTAATTCCCTCAACTCCAACAACCTCTTTTTACCATTTCCAGAACACGAATCTTCTACTAACCTTCATCATCTTCTCTCCCTCTCTTCAGAAAACCAATTTGGTCCACTCATCTCTATGCGCTGTTGCCATCTCGGCCGAAGAGAATCAAGAACCACTTTGCAATCTTCAAAAAGATTTGCTTCTGTCGCTGTAAAAGAATGGAAGTTTAGTTGTCCTTTTTATTTCTTTAATTCCATAAAGTTTGTTACTTTCTTGTTTTTTTGTCCATATATTTTGTGAAGTCATTGTTTATGGGGAATCTGCTTTATTTTCATATAGTTTATTGTTGGGAAGTAATAATGTTGAACAACTTGTATAAAATTCTAGATTTAGTGTCGTAAATTATAATTTGGTTGAAATAATAATTAGTTAATTTAATATTAAATTTAATTGACACATGAAAACTAAAAGATGGTGCTACATAACTTGATTTGGAGCATGGTGGTCATCAGGAAACTAAGAAAAGGGAGACTACTTATGTTGATGGGAAACTGTTGATGGTAGAAACAATTGAGGAGTTATTTTATTTCACTATATGTGGTATAATTAGAGATGACTTGGGATATAATAGTGTTGGTAAAATTTATTTAAAGAGAAGAGGGTTTTGTTTGCATAGGTGAAATATTCTTAACTAAGGACATTAATAACTTCATCACATTGTGGGTAGTGCATGAAGTTGAAATAGAACAAGGGGGAGATGTTGTAATAGAAATGAGGTACATGACCTTAAATTGGAAGATAACATATTTCAATGGCTTGACTCAATTGTGAGCCTAATAGATAACTCTGACCCAATCATTAAAACCCAACCCACAACTAACACTAGGGCAACTACTAAGCTCACTGTAAAAAGAAAAATGTGCCCCCACCACTCAATCAAACACTATATCCCCAGGGACAATGTGCATCTAGTAGATCCCTTGAGTGAAAGTGCGGAAAGTGAAAATGAGGAGAGCTAAATTGAGGAGTCAGATGATGATGTGAATGATTATGATGTGAACTGAGTGAAGGAGACTTTGAGGATTGAGAGGATGATAATCTTTTTGCTAAAATGTTGATGAGGATCTAACTAAAATAGTGAAGAAGAGTTTGGGAGGTATTCATACAACTGATGTTGTAAGAGAGGGTGTTGATGAACATGATGATGGATTTGAGGTGCCCTCTGATGAAGATTTAGTTAAATATCCTGATGAAGATTTGGTTAAATATTCTGATGAAGAAGGTATTGTAGTGGCATCTGATGAAGAACAGGACAAGTATCCTACACTCAATCTAGCAATTGACTTCAAACAAAATATAACCTTAAGTGTGGGGGTTAAAGTTTCCTTCTCCTTAGATTTTTAGGAAACCAGTTCAACATCATGGAATAGAACATGAATATGATTAATACACCCTTCACAACAATAACTCCAGATTTGATGCTTATTACAAAGTAAATGTGAATGTCCTTGGAAGAGAGGCAGTAGATGGAGGCTGAACTGCAAGTGTGTGAGTATATGTCCTTATAGGTTGTATGCTGCAAAGGTTAAGCTATATGAGACTTTCCAAATTAAAAGCATGGATTTGAGGCATAATTATGAGTATTATATAGATAACAATAAGGTCACCATTGAGTACATTTCTGAAAGATTCATGGATGAGTGGATAAATGAGCCAAACCGGTCTATTATGCACATTGGTAGGGTACTAAGAGATATAGGGGTGAGGATAGGGTATTATAAGGTCTATTTTGTAAGGTAGATAGCTATAAGGAAGATACATGGGTTTGCAACTTATAAATACAATGATGTATAGGAATATGCTACTGCAATTAGAAAATACAATCCATGGAGCAGTGCATATGTGAGGGTGGCTGAGATAGAAAGACCCCCTCGCTCCCTTTTCTTTTGGATATATGTTTGTACACAAGCTTGCAAGGAGGGGCTTTTGTAAGGATGTAGGCTAATACTTGGGGTTGATGGAACCCATCTGAGGGGACTTTTACTGGGGATATGTCAAGTGGCAGTAGGCAAGGATGGGAACAATAACCTACTTCCTATTGCCTATGCCATTGTTGAAGTTGACTATAAACATTCTAGGGCATGATTTTTGGAACTGTTGAGCAATGATTTAGGTCCATCACTAGCACACTTACTTGGTGGCATGAATTTGAGGAAGACAAAGAACAAGCTTGCCATCCACATGTGGCATACATGTCTGATAGGAAAAGGGTGAACTTTCTTGCCTTACATTTTTGTAATTTCCTTATTTAGGTTAAATTATGCATACTGTTGTGAATCAACTTCAGATGGCTACACAACAATCGAGAGGATGCATACATTTTTAGGTTAATGAGGATGAGTTTGAGGTTGAGCACGGAGGATATAAGCATGTAGTTAACCTAATAGAAAAGACTTGTGGTTGTTACAAGTGGGATCTCACTGCGATTCCATGTTGTCATGCATTTAAATGCATAAATAACAAAAGAAAAAACCTAATTGTAGGCGTGTTTTTATTGCCTATGTGGGATGAACGCGTATTTGACTACCTCGTTGTAAAGGTTTTGTTTTGAAATACATTTTGAAATGAACAAGTCGCCAACGAGTCTTTAAACAAAGGCTCATAAACCTAATTGGATTTTGGGAAACCATATGGAAATTTTAGGACTTATCCAATGTAGATTTCCCCATCATGACTCCTTGCATTCAAGCTTCAATATTGCTCCTCCTGCAGATCCTTACACAAGATCCAAGTGACAAAGGTATTAATACTAAGGGTCATCTCCAATTTAATTCATTTTTTTTTACTTAGCAATCTATTTGTCATAATGTAGATCTCAAAGAAATTAATGCTATTCTGTATTTTGTTCTTTAATATTCTCTTTTCTTTTATTTCTTTTATATATTATTCATATTCATATGCATGCCTGTACGCTTTAATGCTTTCATCACCGCACATGTTTATTTTTGTTAATCAAAGAACTGAATAAATAATGTTCAATGCTACATTAAAACAATTTGGACAATTGAATTAGGTTCCTAGTAATTTTATTGCAAAAATAACATGTCACAAAAAATTAGTCTTTTATGTGTACTGTTTAATGTATAAAATAGATTAATTTTAGATTGCATGAAAATATTACTTGGTTGTTTAATTGCATAAAACTTGACATGAATCGTTATTGATAAGTAGAGGTCATCATTTGATGAATTTGATTCCTGATCGTATTCATACCCTCACCCCTGAGCTCAATCTTTGGTTCATTGACCAACTATAGAGTCATGACGGGGAAATCTACATTGAATAAGTCCCTATGTTGTCCCTACGATTTCCCAATATATCCAATTAGGTTTATGAGTTTTCCTTTAAAGACTTATTGGCGACTTCGAAAACGTTTTTTTTACTAAAACCTTTACAATGAGATAGTCAAATACGCACTAATCCCGCGTACGCAATAAAAACACGCCTACACATAGCTAACCTGTTCCTGATGTACTTGTCCAAGTGCATTATCTTTGTATTACCATTAAGTTTTCATAGATTTGTTAATGCTGAACTTAGTCATAATGCTCATTTCTTGTTGAGTATAACATAGCTTCATTTCTTCCTTCACGTTACTGTAGGCGTGTTTTTATTTCGCCTACGCGGTGTGAGCGCGTATTATATTTGACTACCCCACCGTTAAGGTTTTATAGAAAATTGTTTTGAAAGAAGTCGCCAACAATTCTTTTTAGGAAGAATCATAAACCTAATTGGATATAGGAAAATCATAGGGACAAATTATCCAATGTAGATTTCCCCGTCATGACTCCATAGATGGTCAAAATAAATCAAAGATTGAGTTCGGGGGTGAGGGTACAAATATAGTCATAATGAACCACATTCGCTCAAAGTTGGCCTCTACTAAATATCGATTCATTGTAGAATTTATGCCAAAGAATAATCAAATAATGTTTTAAACACCCTAAAAATATTTAGTCTAAATTGGTTCAGGAAACACATAAAAAGACTAATTTTTAGTGACATGTTATTATGCAATCATATTACAAGGAACTTAGCAAGTTGTCCAAATTAATCTGATTAATGTTAGAACAGTTCTTTAGGTCTTGTTTAACAATAAATAACACGTGGAGTGATAAAACCAATAAAGTAGGACAATCATATAATATACATATAATGATCAGGCAAGCATATGATATACAAAGGCAAGAATAATAATAATGAATAAAGAAAAGATATTAGAATGTACAGTAGAACGATTATTACTTAAAGATCTACATCATGAAATAAGTGGTTAGTAACTTCAATATAAAAATATAGAATTTATTCAAGGATCCTCAGGATTATACCTATGCGGCTTAGATTGAAGAGCGCAACGATATTTAGGCGGAGCAATCGTGGAACCAGGAACACAGTGGATTAAGAATTGGTTGAAAGTATTGACAGTATTTGAGTGTTTGAGTATTTGGGAATTCGAAGTGTATTGTAAGAGTATTCGTAAGTTTTTGTATTCGTGAAATAATGATCTGAAAAAACCCTCCGTAATTCGGGAAATTACGGGTATTTATAGGGAAAATAAACCTTGCGCCTCACGCAAGCCCTGCGCAAGGCGCATGCCTACGTGGCAGGCGCAATGCCACGCGTCAGGCGCAATGCCACGCGTCAGGCGCACATTGGTGTGCCTGACGCAGCCAGCCCAATCAAATTTAGGCACGTGTAAACGGGTTTTTGAAAAAACAGAAAAGAAAGTTGCGTCTCACACATGACTTGCGTCAGACGCAAGACTCTGTGTGAGTCACGAAATCTACGTGTCAGGCGCTCATTGGCTCGCCTGACGCGTTCTGGCCTATGCGCTGGACGCAAGTGGCGCGCTGAGCGCAACCCCCGCGTCCTGCGCATATTCGGGAATATTCGAGCATATTCCTTTGCGCGTCTTTCGAAGATACCCTTTCTATCCCTAAAATTCCGGAGATTGAATTTTACGGATTAAAAATCTGATTTGTTTATCAAAGATAATAAAAATGATTATAAAAAATATTTATTAAAATAATACATATTTGATTGGACTTAAAATATTTTATGGGCTTAAAATACAATTAATCATCATGAATAATTAATTGGGCTTTAGAATATCATTTCAAAACACATTTTGGATTGGTTCTTTAGATTGCTCTTCCGTTGGGTCGCGCCAACTAATGTCGCGGTATGTTTCATCATTGGATCCTTAAAATGGGGAGACACGATTATGTGTCTACAGTTACAAATTTGTATCATAAACTAACCGCAATCCAAAGTAGGAGTATAATCCCACCAATTTTACATGCATAATTCCAAGGCCCCTAACTTGCTTAGGAGTACACACCTTTTGCCAATGAACATTGTCAGGCTTTGTACTGTTGTAGTAGTTCCCACTCCAAAGAAAAGCGCTACACGCTTTCTCAATGTCTTTTAAGATGCTCATGGGAATGATGAACACCTGAACCCAATACACATGGTGCTAATCAGGTTTGAGTTGATCAATTGCAATCTTCCAGCATAGGACACATTTTGTAATGCCCCTACTTGTATTCAACATTATTAAGTTAATAAATCAATCATTAGCGGCGAAACCTACATAGTCGACGCGTTATTGCCGTACTTTCCATTTGGAAAATACAAGACAATCATAACTTCATAGAGTTGAACATATTATAACATGAAAACATAATAAATATCCATCATTAGTCTTAACTAATAAAAATTTAGTTATCGTACAAAGTCTGACATTAACTTAGATTATAACCATAAGAGTCTACATAAGTCTAAATACTATATTACTCCTCACTGCTATGCCAATCCGTTATGCCCATCAGTACCTAAAACAGAAAACAAAACGTCATGAGCGAGACTTGGTAATTGTAGACACAAAATCGTGTTTCGCCATTGAGTACCCAATGATGAAATATACCGTCGTCTTAATTGGTCTGGTACAAAGAAAGAGAAACCGAACGAGCTAAGCCCAAAAGCATTTCGAAAATATGAAGTCTATTTGTTGGTTTAAAGTAATCCAAACCCAAGCCCAATTAAATATTCCTGATAATTAATTGTATTTTTAATATTAATTATTCTTGATAATTAATATTTAAAGGATATTTAAAAAATTAGATTTTTATTCCTAAAGATAGTTGATTTTCGATTTCAAAGGATAAATTGTATCAAAGGATAAAAAAAAAAATCTTAAAACAATCAAAAATTGGCCAGAAAGCAAGTGCACGCAATTGTTTTTCCTTATCTTTTCACGAATCTTTAGTTTTCCTTTGCCTATAAGTAGCTCATTTTTTCGAAAACGACTTTTCACAATGCTTCCCTACGCATTAACAATTTGACATTCCTAATAACAAACACTCAAACTCGTATTCAAACACATTCATATGACATTAAATCACATTCATATCACTTTATCATAAAACATAATTCGAAGGGGAATGCGGGTGAAAGCAATAGACGTTACCTGATATCGTAGTTAGATTTCTTGATAGCCGGGGTAAGCTTGAAATATTTTTCCTTTAATCTAATTAAGAATTGAATAATGAGATTCATTACTATTTGACTAAGACTTGAACTTTTCTAAAATAAATATTTTTTCATATATAAATGGCGCTTGAACCTCATATTTGTTCTAATTTTCCTTTATTAAGAATTTAATAATTAGGCCAAGCTTACGTTCTTTTATTAATTAACCCATCATAGTACTTATGTCATTACTCATGATACTCTTTCTAAATATAAAAGTCATATTTAGGATTTAGGAACATAATAATAATAGTGATAATAATAATCTTGATTTTTTTTTAATAGGATAATAATCTTTATTCATAATTCATTTTTAATGACTTGTAAATAAGGTCTTCAAAACTATTACATTCTTTAATTACTTGCTACTATATAATTCCTCTGTTTTTTTTTAGTTGCAACATTTGACTTTTTGGTGAGTTTATTAAAATAATCAAATGTTGCAACTAAAAAAAAATAGATGTAGCAAATTTAACATAATTAATACTATAACGATATTATCTTCCTCAAACTTTAATATGATTTATAAATTTAAACTAACGATTGATAAGTTATTAAGCAATCAAATTACTCGTTTATTTCATAAATAAGATTAAGCGTGATTATTGCTAAACTAGAATGATTTTTTACATTATTCCAGTTATCCGAAAATTATCATACTTATAACCGCAATATTGTCGTAAAATCAAGAAACTAACAAGCTAGTTAACTAATGAATTAAAATGAATTAAACAAATTAGCATTAGAAGATATTTGTACAAACTCAACTTTTGCTACTACTCGTTCATAACATTCAGACGATTAAACTAAGTGAATAATTAGTTTAACATAACAAATCAAATTAGTTTTTGAGAAAGATTAACCATACAAAAGGAGTTAAACTAAGTGGCTCAATCTAAATCTAACTAAATCAGTTTAGTCTCTATTAGCCCATTGAGTTAAAGACACAAATTAAACTAAGTAGCTTAATTAGGCAAAGGGTATATGGGCTTTATTATTAAACTAAGTACCTTAATTAGACAAAGGGTATATGGGCTTTATTATTAACTAAGTAGCTTAATTAGGCAAAGGGTATATGGGCCCAAAAATAAAACTAATCAGCAAAGGGTATATGGGCTTTATTATTAAATAATATCAAATCAAATTAAAAGGTATGAACTCATACCTTTGCTCAAGGAGCAACGAAGAACAGAGGGGAAAAAGGCGGCAGTGAGGCGGTGGCGTAAATGCCGGCATGAGCAGTAACAGTGGCAGCACGCAGCCCGAACAGAGGAGAAAACAAAACAGTAGGAGAAGAAGAGCAATGGGGCTGTGGTTGAAGGAAGACGAGGTAGTGCACAGGTGGCATTTGTGGTGGTTCCGAGCTGAAATAAGAAAAGGTCGGTTTTTTGTTGTGATTTTGTGAGTGATTTTCATGGTTATTTATAGGTGAATTTAGGGAACAAGGTCAGAGTAGAGATGGAAGATGATTTGTTAATTGAGACCTTGGGCAAAAAAAGGGAGCGCTTTGGGGCAGCAACGGGTAGGAGAAAAGGAGCTTGGGCTCCAAGGTGGAAGAAGAGAAATTATGTTTGCATCTTGGATGATAGCTAAACCTTTGATGTTCTGTAACTTTCTTCATAATAAGATACTTCATGCAAATCACAAAGATCAAGGGACAAATAGGATCCCCCTACTTGAGCCCTCTCTTGGAACCAAAGAAACCATGGAGTGAACTGTTAATCATCAAAGTAAATCTTGGAGTTTTGACACACATCATGACCAGATGAATGTAACTTTGCAGGGAACTTGAGATCATGCATCATTTCTTGCAAGAAATCCCCAATCAATTGTATCATAAGTTTTTTTCATATCAAGCTTCATAATACAGTTAGAACAAGCTACTTAAGGAACAAGAGTTAATACAGTTGCATTAATCTCTCTAAGCAATTTACCAGATTCAAAGAAATCCAAAATAGCATGAGTTTCCTCCATACTAATGATCTCCCAGGTGTCTCTGAAAAATGAGAGCCAGATCCATCAGACCTGGTGCTTTCTCTCATAGGGTCGAAAATAGAGCATGCTTCACCTCTACTACTGTATAAGGTCTGCTTAGGACTTGAATATGATCCTCATTTAAATTTGGCCCCATTTAAATGACACAATCCTTTACCTTCACCCTATTTTCTAGAGGAGTCCCAACAACTGATAGTATTGCAAGAAAGCTTCATTAATCCCATTAAAATTGTCATGCCATTTTCCTTCCATGTCATTTATAACATAAACAATGTTTTGAATTCTCCTAGTTTTAATAGATTGGTGGAACAGAGCAGAGTTGTCATCCCCATCTTTACACCATCTCATTTTAGCCTTTTGAGCTAAGTAGGACAGGTACATTTCACGAGTTTTTTTGTATTCCTCAGCAGCCATATATTCTTTCTTCCTCAAATCAAGGTCCTTAGGCATCTTCAGCAACTCTTTTTGTTATTGAATGAGGTTCTTATGAGCAACAATATCTCTATTCTGCATATCAGAGAACCCCATATCACTCAGATTCCTCAAGACTTTTTTTATCAACTCCATCTTGCTCACTATTCTACACATTAGGCATCCATTCACCTCAGTTTTCCAGGCATCATCTGTAAGAGATCTAAATTGAGGAGAAGAACTCTACAGGGTGAAATTTCTAAAAGGATATTTGCATAGCCGTGATAAATTATACAGTGATCTGCAAATAGGTTAGTGTTCAAACTCTCCTTCAGGTAAAAACTGTGCTGCTACACTAGGATATACAAAAAAACTGTGCTGCTACACTAGGATATACGAAAAAACTGTGATAAATTATACATGCTTGATTTATCATTGCTTTATCAAGTTTACATAAAATCCCGCTGTCCCCCTACTACTTATTATTAAAGGTATACGAAAAAACCAGTGCTATTTATATCCCGCATTCCACAGTTGTTCATACAACCCTGAAGACCAGCTACCTCTTGAGGTCTCACTATAGAGCCAATTCTTTTCTCTGGCTTCATTACACAATTGAAGTCACCGGCAATCAGCCAAGGACCATGAATTTGCACAACCAACTCTTGAAAGTCCAATCAAGCCAACCCCTTTCAATAAAAGCGTTAAATTCATAGTGAAAAGAGCAAAAGAAGCTACTGCCACCACTTACAGGTGCAACATTACAATTAATGATCCAACTAGAGCTATAGAGAATTCTCACATTAAAACTTCTTGGGTTCCAAGCCAATACAATCCTTCATTATGAAACGAGGAGTTTGAGGTAAAACACCACAAAGCGAACAAATTTTGGTAAAGATATCCCATGTTTACTTCCTTTACCTTTGTCTCAAGGAGACCAATCAACCTAACAAATCTCATAGTAATGAACTTCTTCACATCCTTCTAATTCTGTTAGCTATTGATCGCCCTAACATTTCCAACTATCATTTGGCCACCTCATGTCTCCTTACTTCCATCCTATGAACAATGTACTTGACCCACCACTACCTCATTTCCTTGATCTTGCAGCACTGTGTAATTGTTATGTGTTTCAAAAGGAGGGGGGCTTGCCAAGATCTTCCTAGCAGGATTTATCACTACTTGAAATTTAGTGACACTTTCCTTGATCTTCTCCTTCGCAGTTATATTTCCAACAATAACATTTTCCTTACGAATAACCCCTGTTTAGGCCTCCACTCTTGCCTAATCACAGGCTTAACACATTCAACAACTTCATGTCCCATTCCTTTACAACTAGTACATGTAACAAGTTTCCATTCATATTTTAGCTGCATAGGGACCAATTTATCATTTTCTTTTATAAATGAAATTTGATTTGACAGCTGCTGGTATAGACGTCATCATCCTAGCATATTATAGCTTCTCCCTTTTATGCTTGATCCACCTTAAGTGGCTTACCAATCTGACCAGTTATTTTGTTCAAGCATGTTTCACCCCAATACTTAAAATCCAGATGAATATGAATCCAAGAAAGGAAAGTCATAGAGCCAAGATTTCAGGTGAGGGGTAGCATAATTTTGCGATAACATTGGGTAGCGAAAAAGTTCCTACTAACTCGAGTATCATTAGGTTCCCCTTCGCGATAACCTTGGATTCAAATCGACTTTAGTTAATGGACAGTTTGGGGAACTTGGATTTGGTTCAATTTTATATCTATTTTAATAATAACCCATTGCTTGAATTTCTAAACAGTAAATACATAACTGTAAACACAAATTTCAAATTTCCAACAAAAAAACCTTTTAATCAACTTGTTCTTTCCTCTGTTATTACCACATGAACTTTCCTGATTCTCTCTCCTCAGTCTCTTCCCTCTTCTATTTCTCTGTCCTTTGTTTCTCCATTGTTCACTCCATTGAAGGTTCAAAAGCTCAATTACAATTGTCTACTTATATTATCTGCCTTTGATTTTGTTATCAAAATGTCATAAGCCTATAAATATGTTGTAGGCTTGTAGCCTATATCTTTAGCTATAATCAACGCACATGAGAGCTTTATTTTTAAAGGAATTCTCTTATGAAGTATGAAGGTGAACTTATAATTCATTGTAATTCAATGTCAGAATACGAAAAAAATGCACTACTCACATCAGAGATTCACTAGACAACACCCCAATTTGCATATTACTAAGAAATTCAAAGATTATAATTGTAACATCCCGGAAATGCATAACCTTGATTAGCAGCGGAATCATAACTTAAGCCCGTGGGTTAGGGCCCATTGTCAATATAATGGCCTAAAATGATACTTTAAACATACAAATGCTCGTCTAAAAATAATAATGATTACCCTTAATACAGAGTATTCTAAATATCCCAATTATATATACTGAGTCACTTCAACTTAATCTTTTCGAAGCATCCTTGACATAACTGATCCTGCGCTATCTTCATAATACCTGAATAATTTCATAAAAAAAGAGAAAAGGGAAAACTCAGTAAATAACATAAAATGAGATGAAAACTCAGTAACTTAACTCCAGCCCGTAAAAACGGTTTTAGATTGTAAACATTTTTATGTGCAGGCATATATCACATCACATTGGTACTTGTTCGGAAATACTATCAGAAAACGTTATCGTTGAATAGTCTGCTGACAAGGACCATTTGCGTGAGCGTAGTTCATTGGCAAGTACAGTTTTTGGACAGAGCATTAACATTATCATATGTCCGTTTTGGTCCGTGTTCATTTGTATATCGTAAACAGAATTCCTCCACTTGTAACTTGCCCATTTGCCAGTTCAGTTTATAACGCCAAGCCAGCAGAACCATCCACTTTTACAAATTTGCATATATTTATATTTCTAAACAACACCCATAAATCATATAATCATAAGTCATCAATGTAGTATAACCATCGGATTTGCATTCGTGATATCATTCACAACACACCTTTTAGCATGCAATTATATGATGAACGTCACATATCCTTATGACATAATAGGCAAGCAAGTTTACCACAAGTACTCCAAACGGACAAATTCCCATAAGCAAGAAAATCACTCATTGTCCACAATAAAACTGCCTTCATATAAAACTTTTGGCGACTATATGAATCATAAGTTTCCAACCCAACCTCCCACAACTCTGTAAGTTCTTCAATCGTCAATGTTCTAAGAACACATCAATATCATTTCTAGGGGACTTTGGACCAGGAATCAAGAGTGATAACGTTATGTACGTATGGGCTTGCCATGCACATCCATGGTGGGAGATTATACGGCACCAAAAACACTGGCCATATACTATGCTTGGTGCCTAAATGTTCACTAAGATTGAAACCATCACATGACATACCTAATCTCACGTTACGTGCATCAGCCTTGAAGTCGGGATAATATCATTAAGGTGCTTCCACGCCATTGAATCAGCTAGGTGCCTTAATATGTTCTTATCAACTTGCCTCTCTTTATGCCATCTCATGTGTTTTTCAATCTTTAACGACATAAAAAGCCTTTGAAGAAGTGTTCATAAAAACCCAACCCAGTTGACCCGACCCATTGACCTGCCGATCCGCGACAAAAAACCGAGTAATTTACAAAAAAAAAAATCAATTTTAATGGGTCGGGTACCCGACCCAAAAAATTGGCAAGAACCAGGTCAGGTAATGAGCTGTTTGTTTTGGTGAGTGGGTAACCGATTACCCGTAAGAAGAAAATAAATTCTTTGATTCGCTGGCGTGCTACACTCAAATCTCATTCTCTCGTTTCTTTCCACTCAAATCTCACAGGATAATAAATCACTAAAATTTGTTCAATTTTTCGGCTGCAAAAGGTTGAGTACTCAAATGTGTGACTTTCATTCTCTCCACTCTCATTCTATCTAAGACTCTAGCCATGACAAAACCCCTGTTACTTCGTGGAACCATATTTTCTGCAACTCATTTGTAATGTTTGTAATATGCAACTTGAACAAACTACACAATTAATTCAGAGAATTTAATTGAGTGTTGCAACCTGTAGACACATAATCGTGTCTCCCAATTTAAGGGCCCAATGATGAAACATACCGCGGTCTTAATTGGTCCGACCCAAAAGGAGAGCAGTCCGAAGAGCCAAAACTATTTTAAAAGCGTATTTTCATGATCCAAAATCGTATTGTAATTCGAGCCCAACTCTTTGAAAAGTCTATTTAATTAATCATTGATAATTAATTTTTTATTTAAATAAAATAAATCTTTTCAAAGATATTTTTATAATTAAAATCGGATTTCATCCCATAAAATCAGATTTCCGAAGTTATATGATAAAAGAAAATCTTTAAAATGCGTTATCAAAAAAACTGTCAAAACATGTCAAAAGCAAGAAAATGCCACGTAGACCTATGTGTCACATAGAGTTGTGCGCCAAGCGCATTTCTAAGTGCGATGCACAAACTGTTAATTTTATCTTTGGTCATGCCGCGTCAGGCGCACCAATGTGCGTCTGACACGTGTGTTTGTGACTCACACAGCCACCTGCGCCTGGCGCAGTTGGCACGTGGAGCGCAGTTCCGTTTTCCCTGTAAAGAGGTTTCGATTTTCCGAATTAAAATACAGTTTTTTCAACACTTAACACTCGACTTTTACATTACGAATACCTTACAAATTCTCTCTACAAAACTCATACTTTCAAATACAAAAACACATACATACATACATACATACATACATACATACATACATACATACAAATTTAGACTTTCAAGCTTCACGGTTGCTCGTCCCGAAGGTTGTAAATCTCTCAGACCCAAGCCACGGTATTATCCTCAGGGTCCTTGAATCAAATTATTATTTTTATATTACTAATGATTTCCTTCATAATGTAGATCTTTAATATAAAAGTTGCTCTTTTGTATATTCTAACCTTTTATTTCTCTTTTCTATTTATTTTCATATATTATTGCATGCTTGCCTGATTGTTCTATGCATGATTTTTATCACCCACATGTTATTATCGTTAATCAAATACCTAAAGAACTGTTCTAATATTAATTTGATAATTTGGACAACCTGCTAGGTTCCTTCTAATTTTGATTGCATAATAACATATCACTAAAAATAGTCTTTTATGTGTTTCCTAAACCTACCTAGACTAAAATATTTGTATGGTGCATAAAAATATTATTTGGTTATTCTATTGCATAAAGATTGACATGAATCGATATTTAGTAGAGGCCAACAATGGGCGAATGTGTTTCATTATGATCGTGTTCGTACCCTCACCCCCAAACTCAATCTATGGTTCACTGACCATCTATGGAGTCAGGACGGGGAAATCTACATTGGATAAGCCCCTAATTTGTCCCTACGTTTTCCCAATATCCAATTACGTTTATGAGTCTTCCTTTAAAGACTTGTTGGCGACTTCTTTCAATACAACACGTTTCCAATAAAACCTTAACAATCGGGTAGTCAAATACGCGCTTACACCGCGGTAGGAGAAAATAAAATCACGCCTACACAACCCTTATTATTTTGCTGCAAATTCAATTACCCAGCACCATTATTTTTCTCAACTATCATTCCCAAACTCAATTTCTCATGTTCAAAGGCATTTAGTTTACTGCAGGAGCAAAAGGTGGTCTTTTTCTATTAATTTGTTCACTCCTTTTTTTTTTGTATTTTCATGAGCTGGAAATATGAATTAGTTTTCTCAGATCTATGGCTGCAAGTTGGTGAAAATCTTCATTTCGAAGGCTTTTGTTTTAGGAATATAATTTGTTTATATTTAACAATAACAAAAACGGGTTTTTGCAAGCAGTCTTGTAGTTTATTGAATTGAAATTCGTAGTTGTTCATCTTTCCGGTTACCCTATGAACCGACCCGGAAAAGTCGGGTACCCGCAAACCGGGTACCTGTATCTTCTGGGTCGGGTCACGAGCTGAGTTTTCAACTACCCGCAAGCGTGGGTAGCCGCATGTCCGGATACCCAGTTATGAAGACCCCTAATGCACATCCACGGTGGGAGATTATACGGCAGCAAAGACACTGACCATATACTATGCTTGGTGCCTAAATGTTCACTAGGATTGAAACCATCACTTAAAAGACCTAATCTAACTTTATGTGCATCAGCCTTGTGCAATGCATTCAGCAGTGGCGGATCCAGGAATTGACCCACGTGGGTTTGAAATCGTTTGAAAAAAAATCAAGATAGATTAGTTAAAAATTTCAATACACTAAAATCAATTATGATTTATATAATTTATTTATCCATTCGTTAAGTGTTAAAATTATTCCATGCAATATTTAGTAATTAGCACTAACCCAGCTTCTCAACTTTCAACCATTTTTTGAAAATAATCTTAACTTTGTATTATTCAGGGATCGTCTCAAGTATAGGAAGGCTTTCTCAAAATAATTCAAAACCTTACTTTACTTGCATTTAACCATTTTGGGTATGTTCTATATAGAAAAATAAAGGAGGAGTAACGCATTGCTTACTGGTATAACTTATAAAAGGAGCGTAAGAAATGTAGAAGTTACTTATAACAGTTAGAAATATGAAGTTTCAAAAAATAAAGAATTCAAATTATTTATTAAGATGACACCCAAACTTTTGGATTTTCTCATAACAATTCAACGTTGAAATTATTTTCAAATAATCGGTAAAAGTTGAGATTGTTTAGATAGATTTTTACAAAAATAAAATGAACAAAATGAGAAAGAAATATTCCATAAGTCTCAAAAGTCAGAAAACAAAATAAAAAAATTTAAAGTCGCTTAAAAGGAAACGAAACCCAAAAAATGGGGAAATCAATAGGATTAAGAAGGCATGAGCCTGCCAAATAAAATAAGAAACAAAACAAAGAAAAAAAAAGAAAGAAAGCAAAATGCACTCTGTAGGAGTTGATCCCGCGTCCAACAATTGTAGAGGGAAATCTTGACAGCCCAGTTGACCACTAACTAAATGTTTCCAACTTAACTGTTAGCACGCGGAATACTGATATACTGTTTTGATTTTCGGTTTTTCGCCAGTTTTTTTTTTTTTCGGATTTTCGTGGGTTCAATTGAACCCACTGAACCCATGTTAGATCCGCCCTTGGCATTGAGCAACCCATTGAATCACTTGTGACTCCAACAACCAGTCACCTTAAGTTGCAATAGAGTTACAATAAACTCTATATCTTGAAAAGGTCTTACATGTTGGATAGAGTTCTTCTTGCGCATCTTCCATTAATCTATGAAACTTTTCGGGGATGTCATCATCACCCCCGTCCCTAGCATTTGCAGCCTGAGGGTTGACATTTGTGGTGTCATGAACCAAAGAAGCTATGTCATCAGACACAAGGGGATCTTCATCCTCAAAGTCATCACCTTCCTCTTCGGACATCTCACGATTCGTGACTTCAAGGGATTGTTCCTCCCGATGGAAAACACATAGATTATAATAAGGGTCTATTCCCACTTGAAAAAGATGAGCCCTCATAGTCGCTCGATCTTGATCAAAATAATTTTGACAATGCAAATTAGGACGCCTTAACTTTGTTCCTGAATTAGGAGTGGTATCTTTGAATGCAAAGTCCAAAAAATATTTTACGTCGTTATTATAATTAGCTTGTTTCCTTCTACTAAGCCCTTGGATATGCATCCAACTTCTATCACTATCTATGATAACTCCAAAAAAAACTGAAAAAAGAACATTTGAAAATTAAGTGACACAAAGAAAAGCTAAATTAAACATAATAATATTAATGAGATGGTAATAGCAGCTATATTATTACCTTTTGATATCATGTCTTAGTGTAAAAGTAAAAAATATCATAATTAAATTTTCCATGGTGGTTACCAATATAAACAAAAGGTTTAGTCATTATTTATTACAAATTCACAGAGGAAGGGAATATTATACCATGGATTAACACCATAACATACTAACATTAGCTACAACATAGTGCGTGTGAATCTAATACCTCAATCTAATAATGCTTGCATGTGACTTATAGTGCCTTTGTGAGTACTGAAGTCTAGCTTTAAAGAACTTGCATGGTAATTTTATTGTGCTCATTCATGCATATTTGTGTTGGCAAATAACACCTTAATATAATAGACAAATGTAAAATTGATTTGGAGCAATTTAAAAGGACAATAGAATATGTGGCTGCTTCATTCAAATGAAGTAATAGAAAGATGCTATACTGATTGCATGAAAATGTACTACATACGATACTGAATTGTCATTGTAAACGCAAGATCAAAAATCAAATGGAATATTTTTCCTAACTCGTTGATTTAACATTGCCTTTTGTACATATTACACATTTTTTTCTTGCAAAATTTCATCGTTGTTTTCCCTTCTAATTCAACCAAATTTGTCTCATTTTGTAACCAACTCAACGGCTTCATTCAAATCATTTACACAATACTGATTGCTATCAGTCTACTGAATCAGCATCGTAAGCTCGAAATCAAAAAAAGTAAACAAGCATATTATTTATGCTGATTTTCGTCTAAGCGATGAGATTTGATATGGGATGACTACAACCAGATTTATGCGACGTATGCTATGTGAATATGGGAGAGATGCAAAGAAAGAACGACACAAAGAAGTGTTGACGCGGAAAAACCCCAATGAAGGTGGGTAAAAAACCGCGGGTAGATGTAAGTCTACCAATCCACTATATGCTATCGGCAATCGGAATGAATGACGATCAATACAACCTAATGTGTTTGTTCTAAGTACAATAACTCAATTGCAATATGAAAGGAAACAATAGTTCGAAATGCTAAGTGTTTTGTGAACGGAAGTGAACTGTAGTTGCTTGAGCTTATGTGAATGTGTTGGAATGTCTTTGGCTTTAGCCTTGCAGTCCTTTTATACTCCTTTCTTGAGCTCAACGTGCGTCCCCAAATATAGGAAATGGTTAGCTAGAATCTTGGCACGAACTCTCTGCTTCTTCCGCACAATATTTGAGCACTTATTGACCCATTTAAACCAACTGGAATAACTCTTGACTCTCTCTTCCTTATTCATAGGTAATCGGTTGCACTTTGACCAAGTCTCTACGTCATACTTCCGCTGCTAACATCAATGTCATAGGTTCTCAGCGTCAGTGTCAATTAGCAAAAATCAGCCATAATAGTTTGCCCCCAATTGTTGCAATGAGGATTCCGTCACAGTCATAAAACAATTGTAACATAAGCGTTCGAACGGCCTAGGGAATAAGATAAAAAGATATTATTTTGCAAAAGATAACAAAGAGTCAAATGCCAAAAGATAAACAATTAAAGATAATAAATTGTCGCTGTTAACTCAAAATATATCCGTTTGAGCAATAATGAAGACAATGGTATAAAAAGCCGTGCCAATTGAACCAAAACCACACGCAAAAATTTGTCTCTCTCCTTAAAGAAAAGAAATCCCTAGATTTCCGCCTGAATGCTCTAGAGTTCTCCGGGGAACTTCGCCTGAATTACTTCGTCAGCCAGGTAAACTTTGCCACTTACAACTTCAATTTATTGAAAATTTCTTGTTTTTCTTCGAATCCATGGCTCCAAGTCGGCGTAGCATTAGAAATTACATCAAGAAGCATGAGAAAAATAAAGTGAAAGAAAAAGTTGAAGAGAAAAACGAAATTGATGATGAACAATTGATACGCTCATGTTATACGGTGTATGTACATTACTTTAGGTGCACTTTGCTAGGGGTTTGATTGTAATTGTTAACATTCGTGTCTTATTTAGCTCTTAGCGGAAGTTCGGAGTTTTGCGAGATAATTTGTGTTAACGTCATGTATTCCGAGCTTCCAAGGTGAAGTGCATTTGAGCCGAGCAAAGCCCAAGCATCAAACTCCACCGCAAGCCCAAGCATCATCGTCCTCGCCCAAGCATCATCGTCCTCGCCCAAGCACCCAGCCCAGCTTGCCCATCGCAGCAAGCTACCGCAAGCCTTGCGCGCGCCACAACCAAGCAGCCCAGCGCTCCATCATCGCTCGCCCATCGCGTGCCAGCTCGAAGCAAGCTGCCCAGCAGCAAGCACGCCCAGCGCTCGAGCCAAGCCTGCCCAGCAAGGCAGCTCGCACCTCACGAGCATGGTCGCACCTCGCGACCTGCCTTGCTCGCACCTCGCGAGGAATCTCGCACGGTGCGACCTGCTTGGTTTTGCCCAGTTCTTCAGCTCGTTGCGAAGGCAGGAGCTCATCGCACGGTGCGACCTGTACCGCACCTCGCGACCCCTAGGTCGGCGTAATTGTCGGCTGACTTTTGAGCCTTAGTATAAATACTAAAGCTTTGTTTTTGGCCTAAAAACACACACACTTGAGGAGAGAGAATATCCAACACTCCATTCTTCTCTTCTTATCTTCTCTTTTTAGTTTTCATTTTCTAGTTTTAGTCTTTAGGGATTTCAATTATGGAATTGGCTATTGCTATGCCGATTGTAGCTTGAACCGTTCTTGAACAAGATTAATATGAAGCTTCAAGCATTATTGTGAGATCTTTCCTCTCTATTTAGTTCGTTTGATTATGGTTTAATTTCTATGCTTGCTTTCTATGATTTTTGCATGATTATGCTAGGAATATTACTAGTTTGATTGTGTAATTAATCTAATGCTAGATTTAAGAATAGAATCGGATTGTTTTATTCTTTTATCAATTGGTAGCAAACTAGGAAGTAACTTAGATGCAGATCGTCTTGGTTATTTCTTGGGGAAATTGAATCAACTGTTGAATGTTTATCACTTGTATGACGTTAGCAGGTCTGTTGGTTCTCTGTGTTTATTGCTGCTATTGGATTGAACTTAGGCGCGATCGGACTAGGTTATCCTTTAGTTAGGGTTTTATAGTCACGCTGATCGTGCTATTCAACTAGGAATAAGGAGAACACGAGATTGATTCTCAGCAATAGATAATTTTGGAAATAATTAGAGTGGAGGTTCAAGGATCGATAATGAATTGAAGTGGATGTTAATCGGATTCAAGATTTTCCCATATTGATTTCTCATTTTATTTAGTTGCTAGTTAATTTAGTTTGTTCGTAAATCTATTTGAAAACCCCCCTCGTTATTAGGTTACTCGACCGTTAGAGTTATCTAGGTACCATCTCACGCTAAATATAGAACTCGTCCCCGTTTCCCTGTGGATACGAACCTTACTTCCCTTCTACATTTAATTGTAAAAGAGAGTAGGAGAAATTTTATCTTTGGCCGGGCGGCGTTCACGACAAACGCGGCCCGCCAAATTTTGGCGCCGTTGCCGGGGAACGGTGTTACTTGTTTGTATTTAGTGTATGCTTTTGGATTGTATTGCTTATGGTTTTTGTTTATGGTTAATACTCGTGCTACTAACCAAGAACCTTTGCAGTACGATCGAGATCTAGAACTAACCCTTTTCAGGTTGAGAAGAGAATTGCGTGAAGACTTTAGTGAGCTCCCTTTTTCGCTTGAATCTGAAGAAGAGATGCCTCCTAGAGTTGAGCACCGCACTTTAAAGGAGCTCACTGCTCCTAACCTTGACCAACAACCTTTGTGTATCACATTTCCAGAACCGGAAGTGGGGGACACATTTGAGCTAAAGTCGGGGTTGATACATTTGCTTCCCTCATTCCATGGGCTAAATGGTGAAGATCCAAATAAACATTTGTCAGAGTTTCATGTGGTATGCAGCAAAGATGAAACCAAGTGGAGTTTCGAAAGATAGAATCAAGCTTAACGCTTTCCCCTTTTCGCTAAAAGACGCAAAGAAAGGACTGGATGTACTACCTTCCGTCCGACAAAGCATCACCACTTGGGCACAATTGAAAAAGAGCTTTCTCGAGAAATACTTTCCCACTTCTAAATCATCTACATTGAAGAAGGAGATAAGTAACATTGAGCAACGGGGTGATGAGTCATTTTATGAGTATCGGGAGAGGTTTAAGAAGTTATGTGCTAGTTGTCCATACCACGGTTATTCAGAGGAAGATTTGGTGCTATACTTCTATAATGGCTTATGTGATGAGGATGCTAGGATGGTTAATGCAGCAAGTGGTGGATCCATTGTGAATAAAACCGTACTCGTTGCTAAGGAACCGTTAAATGAGCTTGCTTTGAAAGCTCGAGGCGGTTTAGTAGAAGGTCCGGAACTCGACGGGTGGTCTCCGAGGGTTCTAGTTCTTCTAAGTTGGAAGATCGGGTGCAAGCTCTCACATCCGTGATGCGAGACTTCATAGTGAAAGAGAAAACTCACCAAGTGAAGGCTTGTGGCATTTGCTCTTCACATCATCCAACCGATTTCGCCCTCATCTACAAGAACCGAGTGAAGAGGTTAAGGCGGCCGATTTTCGGGGCCAAGGTTTCCAGAAAAGATATGATCCATATTCCGGTACCTACAATTCGGGATGGCGAGATCATCCTAATTTGAGGTACGGGAACTCATCGGGGAACCAAAGAGCCGCCACAGCGAAAGATAACCACCCACCACCTCCTTATTCGAGGGCACCTGGGAGCAAGGAGCTCCATATTTTCTGGTCGCAAGGCCAACCACAGGGACCGAGTACCGGCATGTCTACAGAGGATATGATGAATGCTTTAACTAAAAATGTCACTAACATGCATGGAAATATGGTTCAGTTTCAGGAGGAGACCCGTTCGAGCATCAAGAACTTGGAGAGCCAAGTAAGCCAAATTGCGGGAGCTGTAACCAAGTTAGAGGCTAGGGATTCGGTGAGGTTTCCATCCCAAATAGAACTCAACCCTAAGATGAACGTGAGTGCTATCACATTGAGGAGTGGAGCGGAAATTGCAAGCAAAGAGAGGTTGGTGGTTCGAGACAAAGAGATAGTGGAAGAGGTGATCGAGCATGAACCGACAACAGATTGTACATCATTGCCACCTCAACAAGAGGAGAAAGTCCAAAAATCACCTCCTCCACCATATGAACCAGAGCCACCATTTCCCGAGGCATTGAGAGAAACCCGCAAAACAGAGCGCACCAATGACATTTACGAAATCTTTCGTAAATGTGAGGTAAACATTCCCCTTTTTGATGCTTTAAATCAAGTACATAGGTTTGCTAAGTTCCTTAAAGAATTATGTACTTCGAAAAGAAAGCAAAAACAAAAGGGAGTGCAAAAAGTGAAGGCTAGCGAACATGTCTCTGCTATCTTTCAAAAGAAATTACCTCAAAAGTGCAATGACCCAGGCATGTTTACCATCCCATGTACCATAGGTGACACCATGTTTCCTAAAGCCATGTTAAACTTAGGTGCGTCAATTAATGTGATTCCATATTCGTTGTATAAGTCTTTGAAACTTGGCAATTTGCATGAAACTGATGTGGTGATTCAATTAGCTGATAGATCCAATGTTTATCCTAGGGGTAAATTAGAGGATGTGTTAGTTAAGGTTGGGAAATTGCAATTTCCTGCTGATTTTTATGTTTTGGAGATGGAACTTGATAAGCATGCCGCCCCCATCCTTTTGGGGCGACCTTTCTTGAAAACATCTTGCACTAAAATTGATGTTTGCGCTGGTTCTTTGACCATGGAATTTGAGGGAAAGGTAGAGGCGTTTAAAATCAATGATTCTAAGCCTTTGATTAAGGATGATAATCTTCTTTGCTCTATTAACATTGTTGACTCTGTTTTGCATGATGTTCTTGACATTGTTGAGGATTGTGCATCTCCTACTAACATGCAGGTTATGGTGCCGGAGTTGAAAGAGCGGAAAAAGCCTCCTGATTTACCATCTTGTTTTGACACTGTACCACTAACGATGCATTGCAAGAGTTCTTCTCAGTTTGTTTTGCAGGTACTTGCATTGGAGGTTGACATGGAGCCACCATTGTCACATATGGAGCACAAGCCCAATTTTTGAGCTCAAGGTACTAAGTCGAGCTAACGACTTTAAACAACAGCGCTTCTCGGGAGGCAACCCGAGATCCCTTTTATTTCCTTTCTTTTTCTTTATTTCTCCTCAAATTTCCACCACCACAACAAATTTTCTTTCACCCACCGCCCAACCACTAAAAAGATCCACAACCAATCTTAATTCACTTGTAACCAAAATCCACAAAAGGAAATCCGTTGGGAGGACTTCAATAGCTAGGAGTTGGTACAACTAGAGGGTTGAGATTGTTAATGTATCTTTTCGATCTCTTAAGTTAGGAGCAAATCTCAAAAATCTAAACAAAATTTGAATTTGTCATTTGTTTGAGTGATTCGAGGGAGAGGGTTGTGAGTTGAGTTGAGAGATTTGAGTTGGTGTTGTTAAGAAATTTGAGTTTGACGGATTGCTTTTCATGAGTTTTGAGAATTCGATCTTCGATTTACCCGATTTTCAAATTTCCCCCCCCCATTTTCAGTTTACTTTTTCTTTTAATTGTCGACACATTGAGGACAATGTGTAGTTTAAGCAGGGGGGAGGGAATTCTCATTCTCATGTATCTATGTTGTATTTATTACTTTTAATTTGAAAAATAAAAAAAAAATGATGAAAAGAATCCCGCTGAGATTGAAAACCCGCAAGGGCGGGCGACTCGGGCAAAAATGGGGGCCCGGATAGGTTGAAAACCCGAAAGGGCAACTTATGCAAAAAAAGTGGCTTATATTGAGCGGGTAAGATGGTGAGATGAAAAAAATGTGAGAAGCTAGGATGAAAACCCGAAAGGGCTCCTAGGCAAAATGAGAGATTAAGAGAGAATTATGTATTTTGAAGACTCATTTGCCGGAGATTTGTTTTGGCTTTCACTTTCTTTTGGTTGATTGTTTTTGGGAGTAAGCATGGAATTTATCCCTTTTTGTCTTCGTTCCATGGCTTGCTTATATAGGTTGGTTGTAATAGTAGTAGTAGTTTATCTTCTGAGGTTTTAGGCGAGTTGTCATTTTGATTGTGGCGTTGGAGTGAGTTCAATTCCTTTGAGATCCTTCAGGATTTGAGCTCACATTTTGGTTGTCGTTTGGTGATTATTGTTGTCGCGTCTTTTTATTTTTCAGGTGAGCTCGAATCTAAGTGTGGGGGAATCATCGTCCCTTACGTTTAGGTTTTTGAGCGGATGTTGTTAAGATGTGATGATGATGATGTAGTTGATGGGGAGTGTAGGTTGGTGTCGTTAGTTTGGGTGATGATTTATTTGGTGATCCTCATTTTGAGTTTACTCGAGGTCGAGTAAAGTTCAAGTGTGGGGGTATTTGATACGCTCATGTTATATGGTGTATGTACGTTACTTTAGGTGCACTTTGCTAGGGGTTTGATTGTAATTGTTAACATTCGTGTCTTATTTAGCTCTTAGCGGAAGTTCGGAGTTTTGCGAGATAATTTGTGTTAACGTCATGTATTCCGAGCTTCCAAGGTGAAGTGCATTTGAGCCGAGCAAAGCCCAAGCATCAAACTCCACCGCAAGCCCAAGCATCATCGTCCTCGCCCAAGCATCATCGTCCTCGCCCAAGCACCCAGCCCAGCTTGCCCATCGCAGCAAGCTACCGCAAGCCTTGCGCGCGCCACAACCAAGCAGCCCAGCGCTCCATCATCGCTCGCCCATCGCGTGCCAGCTCGAAGCAAGCTGCCCAGCAGCAAGCACGCCCAGCGCTCGAGCCAAGCCTGCCCAGCAAGGCAGCTCGCACCTCGCGAGCATGGTCGCACCTCGCGACCTGCCTTGCTCGCACCTCGCGAGGAATCTCGCACGGTGCGACCTGCTTGGTTTTGCCCAGTTCTTCAGCTCGTTGCGAAGGCAGGAGCTCATCGCACGGTGCGACCTGTACCGCACCTCGCGACCCCTAGGTCGGCGTAATTGTCGGCTGACTTTTGAGCCTTAGTATAAATACTAAAGCTTTGTTTTTGGCCTAAAAACACACACACTTGAGGAGAGAGAATATCCAACACTCCATTCTTCTCTTCTTATCTTCTCTTTTTAGTTTTTATTTTCTAGTTTTAGTCTTTAGGGATTTCAATTATGGAATTGGCTATTGCTATGCCGATTGTAGCTTGAACCGTTCTTGAACAAGATTAATATGAAGCTTCAAGCATTATTGTGAGATCTTTCCTCTCTATTTAGTTCCTTTGGTTATGGTTTAATTTCTATGCTTGCTTTCTATGATTTTTGCATGATTATGCTAGGAATATTACTAGTTTGATTGTGTAATTAATCTAATGCTAGATTTAAGAATAGAATCGGATTGTTTTATTCTTTTATCAATTGGTAGCAAACTAGGAAGTAACTTAGATGCAGATCGTCTTGGTTATTTCTTGGGGAAATTGAATCAACTGTTGAATGTTTATCACTTGTATGACGTTAGCAGGTCTGTTGGTTCTCTGTGTTTATTGCTGCTATTGGATTGAACTTAGGCGCGATCGGACTAGGTTATCCTTTAGTTAGGGTTTTATAGTCACGCTGATCGTGCTATTCAACTAGGAATAAGGAGAACACGAGATTGATTCTCAGCAATAGATAATTTTGGAAATAATTAGAGTGGAGGTTCAAGGATCGATAATGAATTGAAGTGGATGTTAATCGGATTCAAGATTTTCCCATATTGATTTCTCATTTTATTTAGTTGCTAGTTAATTTAGTTTGTTCGTAAATCTATTTGAAAACCCCCCTCGTTATTAGGTTACTCGACCGTTAGAGTTATCTAGGTACCATCTCACGCTAAATATAGAACTCGTCCCCGTTTCCCTGTGGATACGAACCTTACTTCCCTTCTACATTTAATTGTAAAAGAGAGTAGGAGAAATTTTATCTTTGGCCGGGCGGCGTTCACGACAAACGCGGCCCGCCAACAATCAACTATGTCAGAAGACGAATTAATGAAATTTTTAGACTTAGGAAATTTACCAACCAACACGATCTTGAGAAACGCCGAACCTCACGAACGCATGCGGATTTTCCTGTTGGTTGGGTGGTTCTTTATGAATATCCTTTCAAAATAGGTCTTAAGCTACCTTTTCCAACCGTAGCTAGGAAACTTCTGCAAGCTTTCCAAATTAGTTCCGGCCAAGTAATGCCCCAAGTCTGGAGATTCCTTAGCGTTGTTGACAGAGTCGCATCCAACTGGGATTTACCTTTTACCCTTCAAGACCTACTGTACTGCTATGAAATTAGGCTTAAAGGAAAGAATAGGTTAGCTTTGCATGTCAGGGTGAAAAGAAACGCATTGGTCAAAGGGGTACCGTCGAATGACAGAGGATGGAAGGGTCGCTATATCTTTGTGATAAAATCATGTCTTGGCGGATTAGGGAAATTCTTGATCGGAGTCTGGAACATGGAAGGTTCGTGAATTTTACTTACAATTTTTCTTAACGTCACGTCGTTAACATCGTTCTTACGATTTTTCGCAGGTTTGGACCCGAAACTGTTCGTTCCCAAATAGGAGTCGGAACAAAAGTGCACCAAATTCTTGGGATACAGCGTGGAAGATCGTTCGTTTAAAAAAATATCAAACGTCGACCAAGGCAGCTGCTCTTCATTGGCTTCTGGTAAATGTTCGTCCCTTCTAAATTGTTGCGTAATGCTCTACAATTGATTGCTAATGCGCCTTGCTCCTTTATGACATAATCTTCACAGTCTCGGCAGAGCGGTTCTCTGGATAGTCAAGCTCTCACTGACCTTCTTAAGAAGAGAAAGAGGGAAACAGATCGTTCTGCTACATCGTCCACTACGTCATCTGGTAAACGTTTGCCCCATGACGTCGTTCACGTCGAAGACGATGACGCTGCTATACCACAAAAAGTTCGTAAGCTTGAATTCTCTGCTCCTCCTGACAAGGAGGGACCATCATACTCTGTGTCTTTCCCTAACGATTTCATGTCGTCGAACAAGTCATTTTGGCCTGAAGCGGAGAAACTTCTTTTTCCTGGAGCCGAGGATTGCCTGCGGGACAGTCCTATGTCGGGTCTGATGTCAGATGGTCTAGACATGATTTTCCAAGTACGAATATAACCTATGTCACTGTAATCGTTGCACGTTCGCAATTGTCGTTTAACTTTGATCTTTTGGTTTACCAGGCGTCTCAGCACTTTCTGATGGTCAAGAAAGAGATGTTGAGTCTTTACCGGAGTCACCAAGTGATGAAGGCAAGACTAGAGAAAAATGAAGCAGCAATGAAGGACAAAGATGCAGAAATAAAGAAGATTAAGCTTGAGAAGCTGGAGATGAATGAAGCTTTAAAGAAAAATGGAGAAGAATTAGAAAGTTTAAGGAAGAAATTTACAGACGTTGAGGAAGCGTCGAAGGTCAAAATTGAGGCGTTGCAAGCACAAGTTGCAGCACAGAAGAATGAGATGGAATTAATAGAAGCTGAGGTAACCACAACAGTCAGAGCCAAACTCATGTATCAATACATGATGAAGCACACTGCGTCATGGGATCCTCAAAAAGAAATTGACTTGTACCTCAAATGGGTAGGGTCAATGAAGGACTTAGCAGATCCAAGCGTGAACTTGGCAACAGCGGAATCTTCTGCAAACGTCGTCCAACAAGAGGATGACATCTTTGTTACCAGCGCAACACTGATGGCGTCTAATTTACCTCTAGGTGACAACTTAGAGAAGGACGTCATACCTGAAGTTCAAACATCGGAGAAGTCTGCTGATGGCAACGTGGCTGATGGACCTGACATTTAGCCACTTAATGCTTTGATTTTGCCTTTATGCTCTTAGAACAATTAAAATTTCTGTAGTTTAAAAAACAGTTTGTTCTTTTGGATCACTCATGGGAGTGACCATCACTGATGTACTTTTGGACCACTCATGGGAGTGGTCATAACATTTGATTTCTTTTGTTTATTCGTATGAACTATGTTTGCTATGATGTGCTGCCGTTTTTCTGGCGTCTAAGTGCGTTGATCAGGCGCTTCGAAAGCCTTTCTCTGTTGTATAGATTAGACTTTGTTGAATGAAAAATTGAATATGCACAAAACACGTTTACTTACTTGTTGCGAACAGATCGAACGTTTACAATGCTACTGAACTTCTGTAACTGATGTTGAAGTCTTATGACGCTTGTGACAGCGCAAGATGCTATAGTATCTTTATTGGTGTTGCCTGGAACGCTTTGTCGTTCTATGCGCTTATTATTCAAACAGTAATTGCCAGTCGCTTCGTAAGAACATCACAATCTTATTGAAAACTAGGAAAAATCCTGAAAAACGAAACACATAGTAATGTTTTGTCGTTGACGTTTCAACGACTCTACGATGACATGTTCATCACTTATTGAATATAAAACAAAAAACAAAAGGTAAAGTGTCACTTAGCACTTAGCAAGAAGAAATATCTTTTGAGATGGACAACGTTCCAACTACGTGGGACCATGGTGCCATCGCGTCGGACTAGTTGATAAGCGCCATTGCCACCCAGTCACCTGTGTGTTCTAGAAGACCTTCCTTAACACCCAGTCGCCTTCAACAAATGACTTGGCTTGCACGTTCTTGTTGAAACTCCTTGCGACATCTGCTACTGAGCTGCCATGCGTATCAACGCTGCGTCTCACAACTCTTCCATGGTATCCAAGACGTTGACCAGTTCGTCATGACTTTGCTGCTCCGTCGTCAGACCATACATGGCAGTTGGAATACTTACCTCAGCTGATAAGACTGCCTTGCAGCCAGTGCCGTTCCTGACATTTTAAGGGCCCGGGGCGAAATATAAAATCAGGGCCCCTTATATAATTAATCAACTTAATATGAACTATGAGTTTTATTCATATTTTTCTTTTGGTGCAATGAATTTTTTTAATACATTATGATAAAATATTCACGACATTTTTCTATTCAACATCAATGATCAAACATTTTAATTAATTAATCATAAATGAAGTTCTTACAAAATTCTAAAGATTGCATAACACAATTTTCATTCAATTTAATGTTATCATATATCATTCAAAAAGTTATTAGCTCCCCTCACTTACACCAGAACAAAAAGAAAATCATAAGAAGAGATTTCTTTAAGCATCTTTAGATGAAGTAATTAATAACTATTTTTCCTTTTATAATTCTATCTTGTTTCTTAGATTATTAGTAGAAATTTGGTATATAAATATTCTAAAAACTATAAATATTCTAAAAACTAGCATATTAGTTGATTTCAAGTAGTTAACTTGGCAAAAAAAAGTAATTAAATAATCATTGCTTATGTGTTTATTTTCTTTTGTTTATTTATGCAAGATAAATTAAAAATTATATACAATACTACTTTAGTTTACTCTTCGTAAGAGACATCCACTGACTTATACTTGCAGGGGAAATTAAAAACTTCAACCTTTACTTCATTCCTCCATGAGACAACAAGATGGATACTCATGACTCATCTCGTCATAATCCAACAATTCAATAATTATATTTCTTCATTAAACAAAAGATTAGAGAGTATTAGAATTTAGAAGTGAGGATGATACCTCCTATAATATACCAATATATGCTAGCAAATCCAAGAGTTAGAAGACGCAGACCGTTGCCAATCACCCCCACCATTTGATCATACGCTCGCCGCCGCAGCCCATCAAGCAGGGGATTTTTTTTCAGATTCCATATTTCAGATTTACAAATGAATTTTAAATAGAAAAAAACTCCAAACCTTAATACCCAATTCCATGTTCCAGGTGAGAAACTATGAAAATTGAATTTCACGTATGTTTTATATTTTCATTGGAGTTGTAAAAGTGGAAAATTTTCATTGCCTTAATATTACAATAAAGCCTTGCATCGTTTTATGGTTTGATTTTTCCCCATTCACATTGAAATCTTCTTGGAAATATGGAAACTAGAGTTAATATGGGAGAAGTCAAAAAGTCTTTGGTTGATTTGTGGTTGAAGATGGAATAACGCTTCTATGATTATTAGAGCCTAGAGGAGTAAATTGCAGATTTGCAGTTAATTACTTCTCAAATGGATTTTTTCTTTTTTTTAATATTGGACCCCTTCCTGCCCTGGGCGGACGCCCATCCTGCCCAGGCTCAGGGACGGGCCTGCTTGCAGCCATAAACCAGTGAAAAGGGTGTTTTTCCAGTCGCAGTGCGTGGCGTCGTACGGTTTACCCACAAGATAGCTGGTAACGCTTCTGCCCATTTGCCTTTTATTAACGGTGAGACGCTTCTTCAATGTGTCTATGACAATCTTGTTGCTGGACTCAACTTGTCCATTGGCATGAGGATATTTGGGCGTTGATGTCAGCAACGTGATGTTCCACTCGTCACAGAAGTGCTTTGTTTTATCACTGGCAAAGTGCGACCCATTGTCGCATATAATTTCTGACGGGTTACCAAACCTGCAAATAATGTTAGTATGTATAAAAGAAATTACATCCTTGTCGCAACATATTGGAAGGAATCTGCCTCTATCCACTTAGAAAAATAATCTGTTAGTGCTAACATAAAGACCTTCTGTCCTGGGGCTGGAGGTTGTTTACCAACTATGTCCATTCCCCATTTCATAAAAGGCCAACGAGTTAAAGTTGGATGCAGAATTTCACAAGGTTTGTGCGTCAAACCTGCGTGTCGCTGACAACTATGACATTTGGTGACGTACCTGAGTGCGTCTTGCTTCATCGTTGGCCAATAATAGCCCATTCTCAATGCTCTATTGGATAGGTTGCGTCCTCCAGAATGGTTTCCACACGTCCCTTTGTGCAAATCTTGCAAAACTTGTTTCCATTGATGCTCATCCAAGCAATGCAAATAGGGCCCAGCGACAGATTTTTTGAATAGTACTCCATGGATGATGACGTATCTGGATGCTTTGAAGCGGAGTCGTCGTGCTTATGCTCTGTCTGCTGGGAGTACATCGTTAGCTAAATAATCATAAAATTTTTTCGTCCAACTAACACTTACCTCGTCGTTGGCATGAATATCATCGTTGGTTTCATCAATGTCGTCGCCTACTGATTCGACGTCATTCGTCGCTGGATCACTGGCATCACTTGCTTGGTCCTCGTCGTTGTTGTTGATTGTTGCGACGATTTCTATAACATCTTTGCATTTGCTTATCGCTAGTGTTGTAAGGTGTATGATAGGAACGAAAGTGAACGATACATCTCTCAGGGACGATCCTAGGTTGGCCAACGCATCTGCTTGCGTGTTCTAGTCTCTTGGTATCTGCATAATGTCAAAAGGGTTAAACATTTTACTTTTACCTTGTGCGACTTCCAAGTAGAGCGCCATTTTGGAATCCTTAGCGGCAAATTCGCCTTTGAGTTAACTGACTATTAGCAACGAATTGCTGTAGATCTTTAACGCTTTTGCCCCCAAGTCGCTTGCTAGAGTCATTCCTGCGGTTAATGCCTCGTATTCAGCCTCGTTATTGGTCGCTTTGAATGCGCAACATATGGCTTGCACTTTCTTGTCCCCTTGTGGCAACTTTAGGACAACGCCAAGACCTGCACCATGAAAATTAGAAGATCCGTCAACAAATAAAATCCAAGCGTCATGATTGACATGATTGATTCGAGCAACTTCGTCTTCTGCGATCTTCTCCAGTTCTGGACTAAAGTGTGCCACAAAGTCAGCCAGAGCTTGTGACTTAATTGTCGTTCTTGGTAGGTACTTGATGTCGTAACCACTGAGCGCAATAGCCCACTTTCCCATGTGACTTGTCAATTCAGGTCTACGCCAAACGCTTTTTATAGGATAGTTAGTCATGACAACGACAGTATGAGTTTCGAAGTAATGTCGTAGTTTTTTAACAGCAGTGACTAAGGGCAGTACAAGTTTTTCTAGGGAGGAATACCTGGTCTCTGCTTCTAACAGAGACTTACTGACGTAGTAGATGGGGAGCTGTTGGCTTTCCGCTTCTCGCGTCAAAACGACGCTGACTGAGATGTTGCTGACGGCTAGGTACAACTGGAGCGTTTCTCCATCACTGGGTTTGGACAGTAGCGGAGGAGAAGCTAGATACTGCTTGAGTGCTTGTAGAGCGTCTTCATGTTTTGGCGTCCAGTCGAATCCTTTGTTTTTGCGCAGCACGTCATAGAACATATGGCACTTTTCGGATGACCTGAATATGATGCGATTAAGAGCAACAACATGTCCAATCAATTTCTGTACCTCTTTGACGTTTCTGTGGGATTGGGTGTTGATCAACTCCTTTATCTGGTCAGGATTTGCTTCGATTCCTCGTTGCGTCACGACGTAGCCTAAAAATTTACCTGCAGCGACACCAAACGTACACTTAGTGGGATTAAGTTTCATACCATACTTGCGTAGGACGTCGAATGCTTCGGAGAGATGTTGGATGTGGTTGCTTGCTTAGATTACACCAACATGTCGTCGATGTAAACTTCCAAGGTGTCGCCTAGTTGATCTTTGAACATGTGGTTGACTAGGCATTGGTACGTCGCACCTGCATTTTTTAGTCCGAAAGGCATAACCTTATAACAATAAATACCTTTGTCGGTGATGAATGCTGTCTTTTCCTAATCGTCGTGGTGCATGAGGATTTGATTATAACCAGAGTACGCGTCCATGAACGTCAAGAGCTCGTGTCCTGCCGTCGCGTCGACCATTGCATCTATGTGGGGAAGTGGGAATGGATCTTTGGGACAGGCCTTATTAAGGTCTGTGAAGTCAATGCAGACTCTCCACTTGCGATTCTTTTTGTTGACAACATCAACGTTAGCCAACCAGTCAGGATATTTAACTTCGCGTACCTTACCTGTATCAATCAATTTTTGCACTTCGTCGTTTATGATTGCATTCAGGGGCGAATTTGCGTCGTTTCTGCTTGACTGGCTTGTGCTCCGGATTGACGTTCAACTTATGGGTAATAACGTCTGGACTTATTCCTGTCATATCTTCATGTGACCAAGCAAAATAATCCTGGTTAGCTTGTAGGAAATCGATTACCTGTTTACGGAGTTTTGATGACAAGGTCGCTCCGATGTGAACGACGCGATCAGGGAAAGCTGGATCTAGCGCCACTTCATATACATTCTACTCATTGGACGCGTCAGGCGCTGATCCGCGTGTTAATTGCTAGATGGACATCTTGACGGACTTTAGCGACGAACTGTAGCACTCTCGGGCAGCTTTCTGTTCGCCCTTGATCTCTTGAACGCCGCATTTGGTATGGAACTTGAGTGTTTAATGGTATGTTGATGGGACTGCTTTCATTTTGTGGATCCAAGGCGTTCCCAGGATGACATTGTAGGCAGAGGGACAGTCCACGACGTTGAACCTCGTTGGCAGGTTGACTCCCTTGGCGAAAGTTGGCAGTGTGATCTCACCGACGGTCTGCTGTGCCTCTCCGCTGAATCCAACTAAGACTGTAGACTTTTTAGTTATATCCCTATCACAAAGACCCATACCTTTGAGGGCATTCTTGAAGATGATGTAGGCTGAACTTCCGCCATCAACATCACTCGTCGCAGTAGGCAATTGCTGACAGTCAAAGAGATGACCAATCCGTCGTGGTGCTCCTTGTCGCACACGTCGTCGTCGTCGAAAGTAATTGACATCGCCTCTAGCTTGCGTTCATCATCTGACCTGCAAGATTTAGGAACAGTGCACGTGGGGGATCCCTCTCTAGCTAGCCTTTTGGCTGCTGAATATGTTAGTCCGCAAACGTCCGTACCATAAGAGATTACATTGATTACCTTGACGTGACCAGGGGATGCAGGCGGATTTGATTTGGAAGGATTATTATCGAAGGACGCCTTCCTCTTTTCGTTGAGGAGATCTTGGAGGTGCCCTTTGTTCAGCATGAACGCAACCTCCCTTCGGAGCGCAATACACTCTTCCGTCTTGTGGCCATGGTCGTGGTGGAACTGACACCATTTGGTCTTATCCTTTTGAGCGTCTGGGCGATTACTCTTCCTCGGCCAACGGACAGGGGCTCCGATCTTTGTTAATGCATTGACGACACCTCCGGCATCGATGGAGAATCCATTGGATCCGATGTCAGGATACGACGATTGATTCGTCTTAACCTCAGTACCTGCATTCTCAATTACATCGTTAACACTGTGTACCTGGTTAGGACGACTGTAGGGATGACTCCACCAATTGTTCTTCTTGGGGACGAAGGCCTTGCGATCGCTCGTGCTCTCCGACACATAACGAGTAGAGATAATGTTGAGGATGGCATCATCTTCTTCTAGGCGCATTTGAGCCAGCGCCCTTGATTTCACTTCTTCGAACGTGGAACAAGGATACTTCTTCAAACGATTGTACAACTTTGATCGGAGGATGAGACCTTTCCTGAAACATTCAATAGTGGTCTTAGTGTCAAGATCTTTAATGCAAATCATTTCTTTATTAAAGCGATTATAATAATTGCGGATAGATTGGCTTGGCCCCTGGACAATGCCATAGAGGTCACTCGTCTGCTTATCTAGACTACGATTGCCTTCAAATTTATCAGAACATTTATTGACTAAAGTAGAGAAGGTGGCGATGCTGCTAGGCTTAAGGGATCCAAGCCATTTGAGAGCTGGCCTGGTCAAGATAGCCTCGAAGGACTTGCACATGCACGCTTCAACGAGATGCCACGGGATAGACACTTGCCACATTCTTGAGCGACGTGCTCAGTGGGGTCGGTTGATCCATCATATGTGGCACCCAGGGTAGGTAGATTGAGCTTCTTTGGCAATGACGCTTTGGAAATCTTCTCAACGAACGGAGACGCTGCATATCCGTCTCGGTGCTCGACGACGCTGGGCATGGGTGCTCCAGGGAGTTGAGACATGAGCTTCATCAGGCATCGATTCTGCTTCTCGATCAGGATCAACTGCTTCGCCATGAGATCTTCATCTTCATTCATGGGAGTCTTTTCAAGGGAACCTCTGTCTTGATCATTAAGGGGGGTTCCATCAAGGAAACCTTCGTCATCCTCTGACTCTGTGCTTTCGGAATCAGTGAAGGGATGCATGACGTGAACGTTGTTTGCACTGAAGCGACATTGGGTCATGGACGCTTTCGTCGAGGCCAATTCTTCTTGTAACTTTTGAATCTTTTCTTGCGACGACGAGAAATCAGAGGACAGTTGTTCATTAGCCTTTTTCATTTCGGTCATTTCTGCATTCATTTGATCATAAAGCTTCTGCATTTCGTCAGCGTTCATTGATACGTCCATTTCGAGAGAACTGGAAAGAAGTGATTGATCTAGCTGTGGCCCCACGGTGGGCGCCAAATTGTTTATGCTGATTTTCGTTTAAGCGATGATATTTGATATGGGACGACTACAACCAGATTTATGCAACGTATGCTATGCGAATATGGGAGAGATGCAAAGAAATAACGACACGAAGAAGTGTTGACACGGAAAAACCCCAATGAAGGTAGGCAAAAAAACCGCGGGTAGATGTGAGTCTACCAATCTACTACATGCAATCGCCAATTGGAATGAATGATGATCAATACAACCTAATGTGTTTGTTCTAAGTACAATAACTCAATTGCAATATGAAAGGAAACAATAGTTCGAAATGCTAAGTGTTTTGTGAACGGAAGTGAACTGTAGTTGCTTGAGCTTATGTGAATGTTTTGGAATGTCTTTAGCTTTAGCCTTGCAGTCCTTTTATACTCCTTTCTTGAGCTCAACGTGCGTCCCTAAATATAGGAAATGGTTAGCTAGAATCTTGGCACAAACTCTCTGCTTCTTCCGCGCAATATTTTAGCACTGATTGACCCATTTAAACCAACTGGAATAACTCTTGACTCTGTCTTCCTTATTCTTAGGTAATCGGTTGCACTTTGACCAAGTCTCTGCGTCATACTTCCGCTGCTAACATCAACGTCATAGGTTCTCTGTGTCAGTGTCAATTTGCAAAAATCAGCCATAACACAAATGAATGCTGAATTTCACAAACGAACTCGAATCATTCGAAGCATTGCGTCAACAACTCAACATAGATGATTTCCAAATAAAATCTCATAATTAACAACAAAATTTCAAAATAATAACGAGAAAGTGTAAAAAGAAAATACTACCTCAGCAACGAGGTAATCAAAATATGCTTAGCGTAATCATAATACGCAATTCTTGAAATCATTTACAACTTTTAATCAAATCATCACCTATTAAGAAGAAATATGCAATTATCAATATCATTCAATTACTAAATAGCGATGAATATGAGAGGGAAAACTGAAAGTACTCACAAATTAACAACAACGAATCGTTCCTCCTCGTAGGCGTGGATTTTTTTATTCCTTTAATGCCTACACGCGCTGTGAGCACATTTATTTGACTATCCCATTGTTAAGGTTTTATTAAAAATATGTTTTGGAAGTCGCCAACAAATTTTTAGAGGAAAACTTATAAACCTAATTGGATATGGGAAACCGTAGGGACAAATTATCCAATGTAGATTTTCCCGTCCTGACTCCATAGATGGTCAAATTGAACCATAGATCGAGTTCGGGGGTGAGGGTACAAAACAGTCAGGAACCATTGATGTTATGGTTTTATATAGTGTTTTTCCCCCTATATTTGAGCTAAAATGTGTATCAATGGTGCTCTTCGGAGCCATTTTATGCTAACTTTCTCCATCGAGTTGTGGTTTTCTGTTCTGTGTCTGATTGCAGGTTTTAGGGAGTAATCTCCCAATTTTCTACTATTATCTGACCATTACACTGGACTGGAGAGGTTCGAAGACATATATGATGAGTTCCGGGGTCCCGAGAATACTTTCCGAGGCCTTGGATAAAAGAAGAAGTGAAGCCTTGGCGTCTGAAGCCAAGGAAGGAAGAATCGGACCTGAGCCCGATGATATCGGGCGTTCATCGCCATCAGAAACAAGAATCGTTGAGGGCCCGATCGGGCGATGTCGCCCGGTCGTTATTTCAGACACAGAGCGTCAAACGCAATGCACAACGCTGGACGTAGGAGATAAGGGTGGAACGCAGACAAAATGCACGGAGCACGCGTCAGAAGCGTGGCGCGCAAGCCTATTAAGTCTCGCTTTTCTTTGAGTGAATTCGTTCAATACTTTTGACTCGGAAATCGATGATAAGAAATAATTAATGCCACGCACACACAAATATGCACAAGTAGTGTAATGATATGCAAAGTTCTCAACCTAAAGTCCAGTTCTACGTTTCACTATTGGTCAGGTTCAGGTTCAGGTTCAGGTTCATGTTAAGGCTGAAAGGGTCCATGACTAAAAGATTGATCCTACGCTTCGTACCCCTGCTTAAAGAGGCGGACATATGTAAGACGCACTCCAGTTCTCAAGTCAGGAACAAGAGAACAATGCGATGGTTGGGTAGGTTTGCTTATAACTAAGATCCAACACTGTCGCTCAGGAAGCTTTTTGGAAGGACAAAGCGCAAACCCCCCGGGGGTGACCTCACACATAAAACATGTGCTAATAAGGCAAGGTAGATTGTCCTTATAGTGGCTGAACAAAAGCCATGCATTTGCAAAATTGTATATTATTCTAAGGCATAAACTAAGAATGAATGGTATTTTTCAAGTTTCACCCACTCATTTAAATTTTTTTTTTTTTTTAAAATCCTTCCCAGTGAAGTCGCCAAATTGTAGGCGTGGATTTTTTTAATTCCTTTAATGCCTACACCGGTGTGAGCGCGTTTATTTGACCACCCCATTGTTAAGGTTTTATTAAAAATATGTTTTGCAAGTCGCCAAAAAATTTTTAGAGGAAAACTTATAAACCTAATTGAATATGGGAAACCGTAGGGACAAATTATCCAATGTAGATTTTCCCGTACTGACTCCATAGATGGTCAAAGTGAACCATAGATCGAGTTCGGGGGTGAGGGTACAACACAGTCAGGAACCATGTTGCCCATTGCTGGCCTCTACTAATTATCAATTCATTACAGATTTTATGCAAAAGAATAATCATATAACGTTTTAAGCACCTTAAAAATATTTAGTCTAGGTTGGTTCAGGAAACACATAAAAAAAGACTAATTATTTAGTGACAAGTTATTATGCAATCATATTACAAGGTACCTAGCAGATTGTCCAATTTATCTGAATTAATTAGAACAGTCCCTTAGGTCTTGTTTAGCAATAAATACAAGGTGATAAATATTGCAATCAGGCATGAAAATTAATATGTTAATAAAAAAGAAATAAAAATTAAGAAAAATAAATATAGTAGGGAGTTAATATATACAATGCTTATAGCGCAGGAATACGTTAACAATCTACATCATGAATAGACTGTCAGTAACTTCAATAAAATAATAGTTTTTTACGGGGATATACTAGGGTAATCGGGCATTTTATGGGGATATACCTCACTAAATTTTTTTTGTGAGGATATACCAACCTAAATTTAAGCTTTGTTAAAAGCTACCAAAAACACTATTTCCTGCGAGAAACTCAAATTTTCGGCCTTTGACTTGGTAGGAACCACAAATGTTGTGTTTTACCCCCTCAACCATGCGCATACTGTTGAAATGTTTTTTTCAACAATTTTTTTAAGAATTCCCTCCCTTAATAACCAACCCCCCTTAACATTTCCCTCTCCTTAAACCTTGAAAAAGAACGCTCTTCAATTCAGCAAGGTATGATGTCTTATTTTAGCTTTAATCTCAATTCAATTTACTTCATGTGTTCTTTAATTGTACTACGTGGTTTGAATTTGTGCTATAGGATATAAATTAGGGTTAAGTTACCAAATCAAAGCTCAGTAATTTGACTTTCTTGTCGAAAATAGTGTTTTTGGTACCTTTTAACAAAATTTAAATTTAGGTTGGTATATCCCTACAAAAAAAATTTAGTGAGGTTGTAGGCGTGAATTTTTAATTCCTTTAATGCCTACATGCGGTGTGAGCACGTTTATTTGACTACCCCATTGTTAAGGTTTTATTAAAAAATATGTTTTGAAAGAAGCCGCCAACAATTCTTTAGAGGAAGAATCATAAACCTAATTGGATATTGAAACGGAAGCGACATCTTAAGGACTTATCCAATGTAGATTTCCCCGTCATGACTTCATAGATGGTCAGGAACCAAAAAGTGAGTTCGGGGGTGAGGGTACAATATAGTCAGGAACTATATTGCCCATTGCTGGCCTCTACTAAATAACGATTCACAGCAAATTTTATGCAATAGAATAATCAAATAATGTTTTAAAGCACCCTAAAATAATTTATCTATATTGGTTCAGGAAACAAACAGAAAGACTAATTATTTAGTGACAAGTTATTAGACAATCAAATTACTGGATTCTTAGCAAGTTGTCCAAATTATCTGAATTAGTTAGAATATTTATTTAGGTCTTGATTAACAATAAATACAAGGTGTCAAATATTGCAATCAGGCATGAAAAATAATATGCTCATAAAAATAAATAAAAATATGAAAATAAAATTTAGCAGAGAGTTAGTATAAATATGTACAATACTTACAGTCGCAGGAATATATTAATAACCTACATCACGAATAGAATGTTAGTAACTTCAAGAAAATAATAAAAATAAATTAAGAAAATAAAGGTGGTTAATTTAGTTGACCCTCAGAAATTATACCACCGTCTGGGGTCGTTGATTTGTACGGATCTTGGAAAATTGAATTGTACGAGTCTTTAAAGAGTTTGTATTTTGTTATTTGATTGTGTGTCGTGTAGTATAGTATTAGTATGGTATAAACTGTAGGATTAATTCGTCAACTGTTGTAGCTTTGATTTGGTGCTTTGATGATGTGGCGCAGTAGGTGATGTAGTATAAGAAGAATTAGTTGTATCAGGTCGTATGATCAGGTGAGGAGTTTGGTTGTAGGATGAGATGATGATGATAATTAATGATTAATGATGGTGATGATCATGCGTGTGAGATGAAAGGGATACAGGGGAATTAATTAGGCGCATGAGGAAGGATTGTGGTGAGTGGTGAGTGATTTGTGATGTTTCCCGAAGTGGAAACACTTCATATGGAAAATAATGGTACAAGCTCTTCCAACAGCTTCTAATCTTATAAAAAGAAAGATTCAAGTTGACCCTTCTTGCAAACTCTGTAGCCTAGCGCAAGAAGACCAAGACCACCTCTTGAAGAACTGTGCTTTCACTCAACGAATCTGGGCAACAACAATGGGAATTAGATCACAAGATTCCCATAATACTCCAGTTCAGGACTGGATTAGAAATGTATTGAATCTTTTCAGAAAAAAGAAGGAAGATGAGAGTGTTGAGTTAAGAAGAAGTTTTATTGCTACTCTATGGGGCGTTTGGATTCACAGAAATGAAATAGTGTTCAAGCAAGAGAAGCCTAATCCGGAGAGAGTACTAGATATCATCCAAGATCACAAAAACAGGCATATTCAAACCACAAGAAAATGGGTTAATGCTAGTATGACTAATCTCAGACCTTCGACAACTCCAACAACTAAAGAGTGGTCATCTGGAGACCAAGGATCACAAGCGCCTCTGATAATTCTGGTGGATGGCTCTTGGTAAGCTAAGAACAAAAAGGAGGATTGGACAGCAGCAATTGCGTGGATTACAGATAATATTCACCCCTGTGAAGCACAGAGCACGAAAACTTTCGCCAACTCTTCTGTTCAGACGGAAGCTCAAGCCGTCCTAAAAGCTCTCAAAGACATGCAATGGAGATGTGCTCACTTTGTTATTAAAACTGACTGCTTGGAGATCATCACATCTCTTAGGAACGCTAATCAATGCAACAAAGAGATCTCTTCCTTGATAAACAAAGTCAAGCAGGCAGCAGCTACATTCCAGTCATTCAAGTGTATCCAAGTGCCAAGAAAGGAAGTGCAAAAGGCCCACATACTCGCAAACACTGCTAGGAGATCCATTTAGCTATTTTGTTTAACCTGTTGTCAAAAAAAAAAAAAAAAAAAAGATTTGTGATGGCAGTATATCTTGGTTTGAGGGAGATGTGAATTTTAGTCGTAGGGATTAGGATGAAAACCGTGGAGTTATACGAAGTGAGGGATTGGGAGATTATATAGTATAGGTAGATTTAGGTAGTTGAGATGCAATAGGTTTTTAAAAGATTTTTATTATAAAAAGATTTTAGAAAAGAGTTAGTAAAAGATATTTAAAAACACTTTGGGAAAAGATTATTTTTGTAAAAGATATTTTTATTAATAAAACAGATCAATAAAATTAATTAATTCTATTAATTAAATTGGGCTTGAAGAGGGGTTTTATAAAATTGGGCTTTCATAAAAACTATTTTTAAAAGGTTTTCAAAGTAAAAGGTTATTTAAAAACGTTTTAGGAAATGGGCTTATTAAAATTGGTTATAAAAAGGTTTTCAGAAATGGATTTGGGCTTAAAACATTTTATTTTAGACTCGTTCTTTATTCTTTCCTCGATCCGGACCAATTGGAGCAGGGTATTGATCATCATAGGGTACTAAATGGGGAGACACGATTATGTGTCTACAGAAGCCCCCACTTTGACTGAGGTTTGTAAAACCGAAAGTCAAAGTATACGTGTCGGGACGGACAATGATTCTAGATGCTCTGCAATCCAAAATCACTCTTTTACGCCAGTACCTGCAAAACAAGCAAAAGCATCAAGAACAAACATGTGTGAAACATATTTGCAAAGTGATTGTAAATTTGCAAAAAGGAAATGATAGGTGTAAATGAAATAGATGTTGTAGAGCATTTGTATCCCGCTCCACGGGGCTGAGCTGTTGGTTGGTCCCGCTCCTAGATAAGTGATGTAGTGTAGAGTATTTGTATCCCACTCCACGAGGCTGAGCAGTATGTCGCTTGTCCCGCTCCCAAACAAATGGTGTAGAGTATTTGTATCCCACTCCACGGGGATGAGCAGTATGTCGTTTGTCCCGCTCCAAGACAAATGGTGTAGAGTAGTTGTATCCCACTCCACGGGGCTGAGCAGTATGTCGTTTGTCCCGCTCCAATACAAATGGTGTAGAGTATTTGTATCCCACTCCACGGGGCGGAGCAGTATATCGTTTGTCCCGCTCCCAGACAAATGATGTAGAGTATTTGTATCCCACTCGACGGGGCTAAGCAGTATGTCGTTTGTCCCGCTCCAAGACAAATGGTGTAGAGTATTTGTTTCCCACTCTACGGGACTGAGCAGTATGTCGTTTGTCCCTCTCCAAGACAAATGGTGTAGAGTATTTGTATCCCACTCTATGGGGCTGAGCAGTATGTCGTTTGTCCCGATCCCAGACAACTGATGTAGAGTATTTGTATCCCACTCTACGGGGCTGAGCAGTATGTCGTTTGTCCCGCTCCCAGACAAATGATGTAGTTGATTGAAAGTGGTCTGCGGACTGGTGGGCTGCGTTTGTCGTGTACGCCACCCAACCAAAGATAATATTTCTCCTACTCTCTTTTACACTAAGGTAGTATAATGGAAGTAGGGGTCGTATCCACAGGGAAACAGGGACGAGTTTAGTACTTAGCGTGATTCGAAACCTAGATTAAACTAAGGTCCGAGAAACCTAATAATAAGGGGGGTTTTCAAAGAGTTGGTATTAGACTACAACTAACTAGCATGAGAATAAAATGAGAAATCAATATAGGAAGATCTTGAACCCGATTAACATCCACTTCAATTCATTATCGATCATTGAACCTCCACTCTAATTATTTCCATAATTATCTATTGCTGAGAATCAATCTCGCGTTCTCCTTATTCCTAGTTGAATAGCACGATCAGCGTGACTATAAAACCCTCACTAAAGGATAACCTAGTCCGATCGCGTCTAAGTTCAATCCAATAGCAGCAATAAACACAGAGAACCAATAGACCTGCTAACGTCATACAAGCGATAAACATTCAACAGTTGATTCAATTTCCCTAAGAAATAACCAAGACGATCTGCATCTAAGTTACTTCCTAGTTTGCTACCAATTGATAAAAGAATAAAACAATCCGATTCTATTCTTAAATCTAGCATTAGATTAATTACACAATCAAACTAGTAATATTCCTAGCATAATCATGCAAGAATCATAGAAAGCAAGCATAGAAATTAAACCATAATCAAAGGAACTAAATAGAGAGGAAAGATCTCACAATAATGCTTGAAGCTTCATATTAATCTCGTTCAAGAACGGTTCAAGCTACAATCGGCATAGCAATAGCCAATTCCATAATTGAAATCCCTAGAAACTAAAACTAGAAAATGAAAACTAAAAAGAGAAGATAAGAAGAGAAGAATGGAGTGTTGGATATTCTCTCTCCTCAAGTGTGTGTGTTTTTTAGTCCAAAAACAAAGTTTAGTATTTATACTAAGGCTCAACAGTCAGCCGACATTTAGACCGACCTAGGGGTCGCGAGGTGCGGTACAGGTCGCACCGTGCGATGAGCTACTGCCTTCGCAACGAGCTGAAGAGCTGGGCCAAACCAAGCAGGTCGCACCGTGCGAGAAAGCTCGCGAGGTGCGAGCAGGAGGTCGCGAGGTGCGAGCTGCTGCGCTGGGCGTGCGTGAGAGCTGCGCTGGGCGTGCGTGAGAGCTGGGCAGGCTGGGCTGGAGCTGGGCGAGTGCTGGGCGCTGAGCGATGATGCTTGGGCGAGGTTGCTGGGCTTGCGGAGCTGCTTGGGCGCTGGGCTGGCGATGTGCGAGCGCTGGGTGTGCATGCTGGATGGCCGAGGCTTGGGCTTGCGGTGCTCACGAGAGCTTGGCTTGGCGAGCTTGTCGTGATACTTAGGCTTTGCTCGGCTCAAATGCACTTCACCTTGGAAGCTCGGAATACATGACGTTAACACAAATTATCTCGTAAAACTCCGAACTTCCGCTAAGAGCTAAATAAGACACGAATGTTAACAATTACAATCAAACCCCTAGCAAAGTGCACCTAAAGTAACGTACATACACCGTATAACATGAGCGTATCAAATACCCCCACACTTGAACTTTACTCGACCTCGAGTAAACTCAAAATGAGGATCACCAAATAAATCATCACCCAAACTAACGACACCAACCTACACTCCCCATCAACTACATCATCATCATCACATCTTAACAACATCCGCTCAAAAACCTAAACGTAAGGGACGATGATTCCCCCACACTTAGATTCGAGCTCACCTGAAAAATACAAAGACGCGACAACAATAATCACCAAACAACAACCAAAATGTGAGCTCAAATCCTGAAGGATCTCAAAGGAATTGAACTCACTCCAACGCCACAATCAAAATGACAACTCGCCTAAAACCTCAAAAGATAAACTACTACTACTATTACAACCAACCTATATAAGCAAGCCATGGAACAAAGACAGAAAGGGATAAATTCCATGCTTACTCCCAAAAACAATCAACCAAAAGAAAGTGAAAGCCAAAACAAATCTCCGGCAAATGAGTCTTCAAAATACATAATTTTCTCTTAATCTCTCATTTTGCCTAGGAGCCCTTTCGGGTTTTCATCCTAGCTTCACACATTTCTTTTTTTTTTCATCTCACCATCTTACCCGCTCAAGATAAGCCACTTTTTTGCATAAGTTGCCCTTTCGGGTTTTCAACCTATCCGGGCCCCCATTTTGGCCCGAGTCGCCCGCCCTTGCGGGTTTTCAACTCAGCGGGATTCATTCTTTTCATCAATTTTTTTTTTCAAATTAAAAGTAATAAATACAACATAGATACATGAGAATGAGAATTCCCTCCCCCCTACTTATACTACACATTGTCCTCAATGTGTCGACAATTAAAAGAAAAAGTAAACTGAAAATGGGGGGGGGGGGAATTTGAAAATCGGGTAAATCGAAGATCGAATTCTCAAAACTCATGAAAAACAATCCGTCAAACTCAAATTTCTTAACAACACCAACTCAAATCTCTCAACTCAACTCACAACCCTCTCCCTCGAATCACTCAAACAAATGACAAATTCAAATTTTGTTTAGATTTTTGAGATTTGCTCCTAGCTTAAGAGATCGAAAAGATACATTAACAATCTCAACCCTCTAGTTGTACCAACTCCTAGCTATTGAAGTCCTCCCAACGGATTTCCTTTTGTGGATTTTGGTTACAAGTGAATTAAGATTGGTTGTGGATATTTTTAGTGGTTGGGTGGTGGGTGAAAGAAAATTTGTTGTGGTGGTGGAAATTTGAGGAGAAATAAAGAAAACGAAAGGAAATAAAAGGGATCTCGGGTTGCCTCCCGAGAAGCGCTGTTGTTTAAAGTCGTTAGCTCGACTTAGTACCTTGAGCTCAAAAATTGGGCTTGTGCTCCATATGTGACAATGGTGGCTCCATGTCAACCTCCAATGCAAGTACCTGCAAAACAAACTGAGAAGAACTCTTGCAATGCATCGTTAGTGGTACAGTGTCAAAACAAGATGGTAAATCAGGAGGCTTTTTCCGCTCTTTCAACTCCGGTACCATAACCTGCATGTTAGTAGGAGATGCAAAATCCTCAACAATGTCAAGAACATCATGCAAAACAGAGTCAACAATGTTAATAGAGCAAAGAGGGTTATCATCCTTAATTAAAGGCTTAGAATCATTGATTTTAAACGCCTCTACTTTTCCCTCGAATTCCATGGTCAAAGAACCAGCGCAAACATCAATTTTAGTGCAAGATGTTTTCAAGAAAGGTCGCCCCAAAAGGATGGGGGCGGCATTCTTATCAGGTTCCATCTCCAAAACATAAAAATTAGCAGGAAATTTCAATTTCCCAACCTTAACTAACACATCCTCTAATTTACCCCTAGGATAAACATTGGATCTATCAGCTAATTTAATCACCACACCAGTTTCATGCAAATTGCCAAGTTTCAAAGACTTATATAATGAATATGGAATCACATTAATTGACGCACCTAAGTCTAACATGGCTTTAGGAAACATGGTGTCACCTATAGTACATGGGATGGTAAACATGCCTGGGTCATTGCACTTTTGAGGTAATTTCTTTTGAAAGATAGCAGAGACATGCTCGCTAGCCTTCACTTTTTGCACTCCCTTTTGTTTTTGCTTTCTTTTCGAACAAACCTAGGTACTTGATTTAAAGCATCAAAAAGGGGAATGTTTACCTCACATTTACGAAAGATTTCGTAAATGTCATTGTTGCGCTCTGTTTTGCGGGTTTCTCTCAATGCCTCGGGAAATGGTGGCTCTGGTTCATATGGTGGAGGAGGTGATTTTTGGACTTTCTCCTCTTGTTGAGGTGGCAATGATGTACAATCTGTTGTCGGTTCATGCTCGATCACCTCTTCCACTATCTCTTTGTCTCGAACCACCAACCTCTCTTTGCTTGCAATTTCCGCTCCACTCCTCAATGTGATAGCACTCACGTTCATCTTAGGGTTGAGTTCTATTTGGGATGGAAACCTCACCGAATCCCTAGCCTCTAACTTGGTTACGGCTCCTGCAATTTGGCTTACTTGGCTCTCCAAGTTCTTGATGCTCGAACGGGTCTCCTCCTGAAACTGAACCATATTTCCCTGCATGTTAGTAACATTTTTAGTTAAAGCATTAATCATATCTTCTGTAGACATGCTGGTACTCGGTCCCTGTGGTTGGCCTTGCGGCCGAAAATATGGAGCTCCTTGCTCCGGTGCCCTCGAATAAGGAGGTGGTGGGCGGTTATACTGCTGTGGCGGCTGCTGGTTCCCTGATGAGTTCCCGTACCTCAAATTAGGATGATCTCGCCATCCCGGATTGTAGGTACCAGAATATGGATCATATCTTTTCTGGAAACCTTGGCCCTGAAAATCGGCCGCCTTAACCTCTTCACTCGGTTCTTGTAGATGAGGGCAAAAATCAGTTGGATGATGTGAAGAGCAAATGCCACAAGCCTTCACTTGGTGAGTTTTCTCTTTCACTATGAAGTCTCGCATCACGGATGTGAGAGCTTGCACCTGATCTTCCAACTTAGAAGAACTAGAACCCTCGGAGACCACACGTCGAGTTCCAGACCTCCTACTAAACTGCCTCGAGCTTTCAGCAAGCTCATTTAACAGTTCCTTAGCAGCGAGTGCAGTTTTATTCACAATGGATCCACCACTTACTGCATTAACCATCCTAGCATCCTCATCACATAAGCCATTATAGAAGTATAGCACCAAATCTTCCTCTGAATAACCGTGGTATGGACAGCTAGCACATAATTTCTTAAACCTCTCCTAATACTCATAAAATGACTCATCACCCCGTTGCTCAATGTTACTTATCTCCTTCTTCAATGTAGATGATTTAGAAGTGGGAAAGTATTTCTCGAGAAAGCTCTTTTTCAATTGTGCCCAAGTGGTGATGCTGTCGGACGGAAGGTAGTACATCCAGTCCTTTGCTGCGTCTTTTAGCGAAAAGGGGAAAGCTTTAAGCTTGATTCTATCTTCTGAAACTCCGCTTGGTTTCATGCTGCTGCATACCACATGAAACTCTGACAAATGTTTATTTGGATCTTCACCATTTAGCCCATGGAATGAGGGAAGCAAATGTATCAACCCCGACTTTAGCTCAAATGTGTCCCCCACTTCCGGTTCCGGAAATGTGATACACAAAGGCTGTTGGTCAAGGTTAGGAGCAGTGAGCTCCTTTAAAGTGCGGTGCTCAACTCTAGGAGGCATCTCTTCTTCAAATTCAAGCGAAAAAGGGAGCTCTCTAAAGTCTTCACGCAATTCTCTTCTCAACCTGAAAAGGGTTAATTCTAGATCTCGATCGTACTGCAAAGGTTCTTGGTTAGTAGCACGAGTATTAACCATAAACAAAAACCATAAGCAATACAATCCAAAAACATACACTAAATACAAACAAGTAACATCGTTGTCCCCGGCAACGGCGCCAAAATTTGGTGGGCTGCGTTTGTCGTGTACGCCACCCAACCAAAGATAATATTTCTCCTACTCTCTTTTACACTAAGGTAGTATAATGGAAGTAGGGGTCGTATCCACAGGGAAACAGGGACGAGTTTAGTACTTAGCGTGATTCGAAACCTAGATTAAACTAAGGTCCGAGAAACCTAATAATAAGGGGGGTTTTCAAAGAGTTGGTATTAGACTACAACTAACTAGCATGAGAATAAAATGAGAAATCAATATAGGAAGATCTTGAACCCGATTAACATCCACTTCAATTCATTATCGATCATTGAACCTCCACTCTAATTATTTCCATAATTATCTATTGCTGAGAATCAATCTCGCGTTCTCCTTATTCCTAGTTGAATAGCACGATCAGCGTGACTATAAAACCCTCACTAAAGGATAACCTAGTCCGATCGCGTCTAAGTTCAATCCAATAGCAGCAATAAACACAGAGAACCAATAGACCTGCTAACGTCATACAAGCGATAAACATTCAACAGTTGATTCACTTTCCCTAAGAAATAACCAAGACGATCTGCATCTAAGTTACTTCCTAGTTTGCTACCAATTGATAAAAGAATAAAACAATCCGATTCTATTCTTAAATCTAGCATTAGATTAATTACACAATCAAACTAGTAATATTCCTAGCATAATCATGCAAGAATCATAGAAAGCAAGCATAGAAATTAAACCATAATCAAAGGAACTAAATAGAGAGGAAAGATCTCACAATAATGCTTGAAGCTTCATATTAATCTCGTTCAAGAACGGTTCAAGCTACAATCGGCATAGCAATAGCCAATTCCATAATTGAAATCCCTAAAAACTAAAACTAGAAAATGAAAACTAAAAAGAGAAGATAAGAAGAGAATAATGGAGTGTTGGATATTCTCTCTCCTCAAGTGTGTGTGTTTTTTAGTCCAAAAACAAAGTTTAGTATTTATACTAAGGCTCAAAAGTCAGCCGACATTTAGACCGACCTAGGGGTCGCGAGGTGCGGTACAGGTCGCACCGTGCGATGAGCTACTGCCTTCGCAACGAGCTGAAGAGCTGGGCCAAACCAAGCAGGTCGCACCGTGCGAGAAAGCTCGCGAGGTGCGAGCAGGAGGTCGCGAGGTGCGAGCTGCTGCGCTGGGCGTGCGTGAGAGCTGCGCTGGGCGTGCGTGAGAGCTGGGCAGGCTGGGCTGGAGCTGGGCGAGTGCTGGGCGCTGAGCGATGATGCTTGGGCGAGGCTGCTGGTCTTGCGGAGCTGCTTGGGCGCTGGGCTGGCGATGTGCGAGCGCTGGGTGTGCATGCTGGATGGCCGAGGCTTGGGCTTGCGGTGCTCACGAGAGCTTGGCTTGGCGAGCTTGTCGTGATACTTAGGCTTTGCTCGGCTCAAATGCACTTCACCTTGGAAGCTCGGAATACATGACGTTAACACAAATTATCTCGCAAAACTCCGAACTTCCGCTAAGAGCTAAATAAGACACGAATGTTAACAATTACAATCAAACCCCTAGCAAAGTGCACCTAAAGTAACGTACATACACCGTATAACATGAGCGTATCACGGACCCAACGATTTGTGTCCCGTTGTTGATGGTTTGTGTGCCGTCATTGATTTTTCTGATTATTCATCGTTTCTTGAATGACATGCATTGAGAATTTGTAGGATGTCAAAATCGTATTTTTCGCAAACTTTTGAAAGTTCGCTGAGTTGTCGCGCGCAATGTCGTAACAAACATTTGAAATCATTTGGAATTAGGTGTGTGGGCTCCACATGGCTAAGAAGCCCCCAAGCATGCTGTACAGGACTGTACGTCGGACGCACAATCCTGCGCTTGGGGTGGTGTGATGCGATGGGCGCAGTGCGATGTCATTTGAATTCATAGGAAGTTGAGCATGTGGCCCCATTTGGCTAAGAAGCCTCCAAGCGTGCCGTACAGGGTTGTGCGCTAGACGCACAGGCCTGCGCTTGGTGTGGTATGCTGCGCTGGACGCAGTTTGTTGCATGTGGCACAGCGTTGTCGGTGCGCCGGACGCACCATGCATATAGTGCTTGTCTTCTGTTGTTAAATTGTAATGGTCCGCAGATCTTGGCGGAGTATAGCTCGTATAGAGTCGTTTAATGTTGGTTACCTGCGAATACAAATAACACACAGATATACAAACAACTAGGGGAATAATGTGTCCTGTGATATGGATGCTAGTGTATGGACAGGAAAAGACTTGACTCAACTTGCCTTGTCTAGACTTTGACTGGACTTGACTTGACTTGACTCGACTCGCCTTGACTAGACTTTGACTTGACTTGACTTGCCATAACTAGACTTTGACTTAACTTGACTTGTATGTGTTATTGTGTGTGCATACGTGTGTGTATATGTGACTCAATGATTGACGCTAGAATCCTATAGCTAAGGACGAAGGATGCAATGTTTGATACAATGTTTGGATGATGCAGATATGCAATGCAAATGCAGATGTGTGACACTGATGCAAAGATTTTAATGCAGATGATATGATTTGATGATTTGATCGTTCCATTAGAAGCTCAAATTTTCGTTTAGAAAACTGTTTTTTGAAAGAGGAGGAATGGGAAGCCCCCCGAGGATGATCCACGTAGGTTATATTTGATTCGAAACGCCTTGTAGTTGTTACGGGCCTAAGTGAGCCCATAAAACAGTTATAATCTTGTATGGGTCTGGAGCCCACCATGTTTTGTATGGACTCGTAATGAAGTCCTGATCAAGGTACACATGGAGCGTATGAAAGAGGAGATATGGGAAGCCCCCCAAAGATGATCTGTTGGATTTGAAATGCATTGTAGCACGAGCTTTCGTAACACTTGAGTTGCATATGCTTCGAGGTTTGTATGTCAAGGGCCTAAGTGAGCCCGTGAATAGGTGCAATGTTGCATTTTTGTAGGTTTAAAACCCAAGATTTCACGTATGGACTCGTAATGAAGTCCTTATTAAAATAGGCCTATACTCAGAGCCTACAATTTTGTGTGTGGAAAAGTGATGAAGCCCCCAGTAAGATGGAGTTGATGAAGCATCCAACTTGATTGCTTGATTTTAAAGATATCTCGTCACGCTTAGCGAAAGTTTCGGCCAAAGATTCCATATAGGGTTCCTTAGGTGAAAAAGTCAAGAAAGGCCAAAGAAAGGAACACTCAAAGGATAAGGCGCGGTCATAGCGATGAGTGTTGAAAGGATATGCTAAGGTTGGCTTAGAAGCGATAATGTGGCTTAGAAAAAGGAAGTGATTAGAATAAGAAAAGGCAGAGTCATAATGAATCGACTCACGCAATGAGGTAAGCTAATAATGCAGGTTCAAATCCCAGCCTAGTTCTAAAGGTAGGGACGAGCATTGAAAAGTCATGATTTGGCGATCGCGCTTTTCTCATGGGCCTAGGTGGGCCTTAAAAATATGTTTTGAATTAAAATGGCCGGGCCTCAAAAGAGGTTGCCTACGTATCCATGATGGAATCAGGCCAGTTGTAGCTCTTAACATTTTAATTGGTGGCCTAGCATTTTGCTTTGGAGCCATTTGCAATGAATTAGGCATTGATTCGGAAGAGGTCTTTAGCAAGAGTGGATAATAATGCAGGTTTGGCTTGGCTTAAAGCAATCGGACCTCAGGGTAAGGTTTCCTACGTATCTTTAGCAGATTCAGGCCATTCGTAGTTCAGGCTAATGAATGAGAAGGTGCCCTGACTTTTGCCTAAACCGCCCTTATGGGTTTTCGACCTAGCGGGCTTTGGTTTGTCTTTTATGGCTTGTTGGAAAGCAATGTGCATGGTGGGTTGTTAAGAAGGTTTATCACAGAGGATTTGAAGTTGGAGGTTTAGAATCGAAGGTTTAAGGTTTTGAAAATACTTTTGACAAAGCTATTGATGGGCTTATTTGCAGCACTTCTCATTTTTTTTTATATTTTGCACTTTTTGTTTCATTTTTTTTAACTTTTTTTTTTTTTTTGCTTTGATTTTTGTTTTATCGCTCTCTTTTTTAATTTGCCCTTTACGTTGAATTCACTAGTGGAAAAATAAGGAAGGGCTGCGGTCAAAACAGCCCTAAGGGCTGCGTTTTTGGCCAGCAGCCCTTTCCATAGCAGCCCTTCATTAGATAAGAAGGGCTGCGGTTTTTAACCGCAGCCCTTCACAACGAAGGGCTGCGGTTAAGGCCCAAAACGCAGCCCTTCTAAGTTTGAAGGGCTGCGTTTTCGGCATAAACTGCAGCCCTTCTTTAACTGAAGGGCTGCGGTTTTAAGCATGAACCGCAGCCCTTTCTAAGTGAAGGGCTGCGGTTTAAGCTTAAAACCGTAGCCCTTCAAATTCAATTTTTTTTTTAAAAAAATAGAATTAAATCTGCCCCCCATCCCTTATTGCACCCCCAAAGACACCCCCCACCCCAAAGACCCCCAAAGACCCCTCACCCCCGCCCCCACCCCCCCGCACTCCCCACCCCAAAGACCCCCGCACCCCCCACCCCTTGCCAACCTCACCCCCGCACCCCCACCCACCCCCCACCCCCGCCACCCCCGCCCCCCCCCCGCCCCCCCCCCGCACCCCACCCCCGCCACCCCACCCCACCCCCACCCCCCACCCCATGCCACCCCCGCGCACCCAGCCCCCCCCACCCCACCCCCCCACCCCCGCCCCCCCCCACCCCGCACCCAGCCCCCCCCCGCCGGACCCACCCCCCACCCCCCCCCCCCCACCCCCCCCCCCCCGCTGCCACCCACCCCACCCCACCCCCCCACCCCCGCGCATCCAGCCCCACCCCCCACGCCCCCGCCGCCCCGCACCCCCCACCCCATCCCCCACCCAAAACCTCCCTTCGACACAAAAAAGAAGACCGATCAAATTGCAATAATATATATATGACAAGTTTTGTGAACGTACTAATTAACTTTAAATATGTATATATTTAAAAATGTAAAAAGTGTACATAGAATTGATACAAACTAGTAGATGTATCATAAGCAATCATCACAAATGTGGGACGCCAACTTATCCCGAACTTCATGTAATTCGTCTGTGGTGAAGGCCCTCAAACGTGGTGTGTTATTCATATATACCTTGCAAAACAACCAAGGAATAAACACATAATATAAGAATTCAATCATTTACCGTAGTTAGTAGTTCTAAAAAAATGACATATACCTTCCCGAAATTTAATCAAAAACAAATGCAAGTATAAAACTCTATACACTAGTTATATTATACCTTATATTATCATTTTCAAAAAGAAAATGGAGTTAAATGACTCGAGAAACATGAACTGGAGGCGAAAAGGCAAAAATAAGGCTAAAATCACATTTATGTTCCCGATATACAACCAACAACAAATGCACGCCTAAGAATCTACATAATAGTTACATTATACCTCATATTATCATGTTCAAAATGAAATTGGGGTTAAATGAAGCGATAATACGAATTGGACGCGAAAAGGCAAAAATAGGGCTAAAATGTTCTTTTCGTTCCCAAAATTCAACCCACAACAATTGCAAACCTAAAAATCTACACAATAGTTACATTATGCCTCATATTATCATGTTCAAAATGCATTTGGGGTTAAATGACTCGATAAGTACGATTTGGAAGCAAAAATGCAAAACTAGGCCTAAAATGACCTTTTCGTTCCCGAAATGCAACCAACAACAAAGGCAAGCCTAAAACTCTACACAATAGGTACATTATACCTCATATAATCATGTTAAAAAAGAATTACAAATTGGAGAAATTACACAGACCAGAGTTTATGTCTCATGATTTATTGACCTTCCGCCGTTTCTTAGGATCCTCAAGTACATGTATCCCTTCCGTGTGATCTACACGCATATAGTTCTCCGACATATTCACATCATCTTCCACACTATTTTCAGGATAGGTAAAAGGGGGGAGGTCCTCAAATGCATCATATTCTTCCTCATTATCAACATCACCAATACCGAGGATACTCCTTTTACCAGGTACAACAATTGACCACTTATTATCAGCAGGATCAGTTACAAAAAAAACTTGCTTAACTTGTGATGCAATTACAAATGGCTCCTCAGTTTCACGTAGACGACTAAGGTCAACAAGAGTGAATCCGCAAAGATCATCTTTTCTTACGCAACGTCGATTATCGTCAACCCACTTGCAACACAAGAGGCAAATATTAAAAGTACAGTAGTCCAGTTCCCATATTTCTTCTATTCGCCCATAATAATTGCTTTCAGCATGTACAAGCGACTTATCCTTCGAGCTTGCGTATTGTGTAGCTGACGCCACAAGTGAAACACCACTATTTTGTTGCGATGTTGACTTCAGATCTTGACGTTCAGTCCAAAACGTATACCCATTAATATCATAACCTTCATAAGAGCGTACAGCTTCACGAGGACCAAATGCTAACCACTTGACTGTTTCAGGAACACTTTCATCCAAATCATTCACTACTCGTTTATGAAACCAATCAATGAAAGTCTTGTTTTGCATTTGCGTCAATGCCCTAACTCCTTTTCCAGGATTGCTAACACGTAATTCCTCCATATGTTCATTTAAATAAGGATGGACAGCTGCTACGTGATGCAATACAAATAAGTGAGCTTGTTTACGCTTTTTTACGGAAGGTGTGATCAATTTTGAACCAATTGTGCCCTTGCCCTCAAGTCTGCCCTCGTGTCGGGATGTCGAAAGTCCAACAGGATCAACACTAGCAAAATACTCAGCCACAAAATTACTGATCTCTTCACCCACAACCCCTTGAATTATACTACCTTCTGGTTGTGCAGGATTCCAAACTTTATCCTTCAAAGTGCCCATATATCTCTCAAAAGGATAGCACCACCTCAAAAACACTGGACCACACAGCTTAATTTCTCGAACTAGATGGACAATGAGATGGACCATAATATCAAAGAATGCGGGGGGAAAAAACATCTCAAATTTGCATAGAGTTTCAACTACTCTGGCCTGCAAGGAATCGAGGGTCGACGGTTCTAGGACTTTGCTGCATATTGTATGGAAAAATGAACAAAGTTCGGTAATGGTGTGCCTCACATGCTTTGGAAGTATCCCACGAATTGCAATCGGTAAGAATACTTGCATCATGACATGACAATCGTGAGATTTCATACTCGATAACTTCAATTCACCATTTAAGGTAACAAACCGCTTCATATTCGATGAGTAGCCAGTTGGGACCTTAATGCCATACAATGACTCGCAAAAAATCCGTTTCTCTGCACGTGACATCGTGTAGCAAGCTGGTGGCAAATAATTTTTCTCCGAATCCTCCACCTTCTTTTTACTTTTATGAGTTTCATCATCAACCCTTTCCTCCACTACTTTCTTCTTCCTTCCGTCCCTTTTCTGAGCCCACAACTCTGGTCGAAGCCCCTGTTTTTCCAAGTAAAGTCGTGACGCCTTAACATCTTTTGTCTTGCCCGGAATATTCATAAGTGTCGCAAGAATAGCTTCACAAACATTCTTCTCTATGTGCATGACATCCAAACAATGTATGACCTTTAGATCTTTCCAATATGGGAGTTTCCAAAAAATGGACTCCTTTTTCCATAATCCTGTAGGTCGATCAACCTCACTAGCAGGTTTACCAAAGATTGTCTCAATGCCCTTCACCTGATTATAAACTTCAGTACCAGTTAATGGTCTATGAGCAACTTCTTCTTCAACCGTCCCATCGAATGCCTTCTTCTTAAACCTATAGGGATGGTCGCGTCTGAGGTGCCTTCGTGTGCGCATATACACATGTTTGCAGCCCTTAAGGTGTGTAGATTTCATGTCATCTACACAAATTGGGCAGGGTTGTTTTCCTCTCGTCTTATACCCAGATAAGTTCCCATAACCTGGATAATAGTTCATAGTACAAAAAAGCATGGCACGTAGAGTGAACATCTCATTAGCATACGCATCAAATACTAACACTCCTTCGTTCCACATCTTCTGTAAATCTTCAACAAGCGGCTGGAGGTATACATCAATGTCATTTCCAGGTTGTTTGGGCCCCGATATAAGAAGCGACAGCATCATGTACTTGCGTTTCATGCACAACCAAGGAGGCAAGTTATAAACCACTAAGACCACTGGCCATGTACTATGCTGCGAACTGAGATTGCCAAAAGGGTTCATGCCATCCGTACATAATCCAAGCCTCAAATTCCTATCCTCATTACCAAATGCCTTATGCACCCTGTTGATACTTTTCCACTCAGGCGAATCAGCCGGATGCTTGAGCAGACCGTCTTTCTTCCTCCGATCTGCATGCCACCTCAAATTCTTCGCATCTCCTTTAATTGAGAACATGGGCTTAAATCTAGGTATTATGGGTAAATACCACAACACCTTAGCTGGTGGTCCTTCACTACCTCCAGCTCCTTCACGCTTGTACCTCGACAATCCACAACGTGGACACTCATGTAAATGCTCATACTCATTACGATAAAGCACACAATCGTTAGGACAAGCATGTATCCGCTCGTACTCTAAACCGAAAGGACACATCAGTTTCTTCGCATAATAGTACGACTTTGGCAGTTCATTTCCATCAGGGAGCATATCAGCTAAAACTTCCAACAACGATATGAAACTAGAGTCCGTCCAACCAGCTTTCGACTTAATGTTGAACAGTGTTATCACCGCGGAAAGTTTGGTGTACTTTGTACAACCTGGATACAACGGCTTTTCAGCAGCCTCAGACATAGACTTAAAAATACGAGGTCGTTTACACGACTGATCTTCAACCTCGTGTATCATCTCGTCTACCCGATCCCTATCATCATCTGCAAACTCATCATCCAAATTCTCATCCCCGAACTCATCATCCTTCTTTTCTTCACATACATCGTTCATTACTCTAGAGCTTCATATATACTTCCCCTGCTCACCATGCCAAACCCATACGTGGTATTGAGGCCTAAACCCACGACGAAAGACATGCTCCCTAACCACATGTATACTACTAACCTTGCTCACATTTCTACAATCGAAACAAGGACAATAAAAGTCGACTGCTCCAGAGGATGCTTGATATTGTAATGCAGTTGTACAGAATTCCGAGACCCCTTTCACAAACTCAATCGATTCACGACTACCATACATCCCAGTACGATCCATCTCATTCAAGAAGACCTCTAATAATTAAACACAACCATTCATTATAATGCATCAATCATTATTTAAGTACATACACTCACATATCATCATATCACACACGTATAGAGCAATCTAAGATAGTGATATGTTCAATTGTATGCATGCAGCCGAAGGTCCTTATCACTCCAACCTCACCCATCCTTGGACGTCTAATCTCACTAGTGAATGTGTGCCAACTTTTCAATTCTAAGGAAAATCCGGCAGCATTTCCCTACAATTCTCCAAGTACACAATGTAGATAATTGCTTATCTACATATGTACCCAGAGAACAATGTAGAGAAACGATGAGCCAAGATTTTCCTCATAATTGAAAAGAAGACACACATTCACCACCTAAGTGAGATCAAACGTCCAAGAACAGTCCCAAATCGGGGACTATTCAAGACTTACTCCTAATGAGTAAGTATTGAACGGGTATCTAGGCATATGATGACAATTCAAACAACCTGTAGATTTCATAGCTAAATTACATTGCGTTTTCATACAATCTCATATCAAGAAATATACATACATTATAAGAAATACATATATATATCAATAAATTATCATAACTTTATCAAATTGAATCAGATGACAACTTTGTCTCATCAACAAATTAAATCAAACAAAAAAGACAACGAAATTAAACTAGTTACCTCTTAACACCAATGATAAGCAATGAAGAGAGTAGAGATAGTTGGAACTTTATTTGCCTTCCTAAGCCTCTTCTTCCTACAATTAACAAAACCCACATTGCACATTAATCATTTAATTCAATTAAGAAAAACAAAACTAACTTAAAAACATTAATTCATACTTAACTAAGCAAAAAATTAGCTAAACCCAAGAGCTAGCAATGAAGAAAGAGTAGGGCAGTGGTGGTGGTAGTTGTTGCTGCCGCTTGTGGGTGGTGGCGCTGCGTAGTGGTGGAGGAGCTCCACACCCTAAACCCACTCAAATGGTGGAGAAGAGAAAAGAAGAGAAGAGAAGCTAAGAGAAGAGAAGAGAGGTGAAGAAAGAGAAGGGTTGTGGTGGTGAAGCAATGTGGGTGCTCCGGCGTCAGGGCTCCAGTGATGGGGCGTTAGGGTTAATGTGCGAGTGAGTGAGAGGGAGGGAGGGGTTTTTCGCTCGTCAAATGCGTGTAAGGGAGGGAAATTTAGAAAATATGTCTACATACTGTGTGTGTGCGCGCAAAACTGGAGATATGGGATGGGATCAGAAGGGCTGCGGTTAGTCTAGAAAACGCAGCCCTTCGTTTATGAAGGCTGCGGTTTTCAGGCTAACCGCAGCCCTTCATTAGTAGGGCTGCGGTTAGCCTCAAAACCGCAGCCCTTCATACTGCATGAAGGGCTGCGATTTCTTGTTAACCGCAGCCCTTCAATAAAAGGGCTGCGATTTCCAAAGAAACCGCAGCCCTTCCTTTTTTTTCCCCTAGTGATTGTTATCAAGTGCACTTCCTATGAGGTAGGTTAAAGGGAGAGGGGTGTTATGTATTTAGGTTGAAATGGAGGAATAGTTGTAATGAAGGGAGGAATGTCTCCTTTATGCCAATTGTTCATTGCCTTTATTAGACTAGTCATAAGAATCAGAAATTCATTTCATTTAAGGCGACAATCATGATTTTCATTGATGCTCATTAGTGCGAGGTTAGAAAGAAATACTCATTTATTAATTGAAAATTATGAGTACATGCAATAAAAAGGGAAATCCTATATTAGACTGGAAAAAACAAGAGAGATGAAACAAAAAATCAAATCCTAAGTCTAGACTCCTACATCGCATGACAAGACAGCTTCGTAGCTTCAATCTTCATGAGGTCTCTTTCTAAACAAAAAGAGAAGCAGTTCATTATTTTTTCGCGTTGATTGGACCTAAGCGAATCCAAGTGTTTTAATGAATATATGCTACGATGCTGCGTCTTTGTAGTCTGGTTCGGATAGCAATCTTTTGTCTTTCTTAGGATCTGGAGTGGGTCCTATAGGATAGAGCTACTTTATAAAATGAAGATACTCGAACATAGCACCATAGCTCATATATAAGGATATGAATTCCCCCTTAGGCTTTCTGCTAGGCGTTGGTGCATGTCTAGAATGTATCTCAGTAGGTGCTTGGGCTTTAGGAGAATCATCAATAATTCTTTCGCCTTCTCTAGAGCGAGACGAACTTTCAGGGATTGATTTGATGGAAGGGTTTATCAGCGGACTATGGTGTGTGATGTCATGTAGTTCATTGATCCTTTGTCGGTCAGTCGTGATTGCGATGAAACTGTCTGGTGCCTTGTACAGTGCCTCTAGTCTGGCAACACGTGCTACAAGGTCCACGAGTGTCCCCTTTAAGTCATCAACTTGTTCTTGAGGTGCGCTTGACATATTGTATATTTCCTACAATGGATCATCCAAAGGGAGATTAGAAATGGATGATGGAAAGAAAGGAATGAAATGTGAGTTTGAAAATAATTTCCATTTAAAAGTCGAGCTTCTATGAACGAATCTGAATGCATGATGATGTTTTTTTTTTTTGCATGTATGAATGATTTTTTTTTTGGATGCACTTAGACCTAATGCACGTATGTATGACTCAATCTATGCATTCGAACCTGTAAAGGCTGCCTACATATCCCAAAAGAGGGAATCAGATCGCTTGTAGTTCAAGACTACTAAATGCGTAATGTGTGAGGTGAAATGGAGAGTATGGATGCAGTGAGACTCCTAAATGTCTACTAACTATAGTTATGCATGAAGTGTATGGACGACAGACTATGCAATGGACTCTAGTATGAATGCAGTCCTAATTGATATGAAATTCTAATGACTTCAGAATCCTAGACTTGATAGACTTCTAATGACGTTAGAATTCTAGATTTGATGGACTTTCAAGGATGCTAGACTCCTAATGTGCATGAAACTCTAGTGGACCTAGACTCCCAAAGTAAATGAAACTCTAGTGGACCTAGACGCATAAAATGGATGAAATTCTAATGGATATATACTCCTAAGATTTACAGAATTCTAATGGTTTTAGACTCCTATTATGCATGAACTTTCTATGGATTATAGACTTCTAAGATGACAAGAACTCTAATGATCCTAGACTTCTTAGATATGTGAACCTAGACGGGGTTAAGAACTCTAAACGGGGTGAAACTGGATGAACCTAGACATATGAGCTAGATGGACTTCTAATGGAGTTAGAATTCGTAGGCGGATGAGACTTTTACAACAAGATGGACACTACAACAAATCCTAATTGATGTACACATGAAAAGATGGATAATATACATGAAAGGATGAATTTTTGAAAAAGATACGAGATAGGAAAAAAGATGGATATTTTTTTTTGAAAAAAAAGTGGAGATAGAATTTTTGAAGTAGATAGGAGATTGAAGATGGGATGAAGTTTTGAAAAAAGATAGGAGAATGATTTTTGAAAATCGATGGGGATGAATTTTCAAAAAAAAAGGGAGATCAGTTTTTTTTTTTTTTAAAAAAAAAAGATAGGAGATAGTTTGGTAAAGATCGGGGATAGAATTTTCGAAATAGATAGGAGATTAGATATTGAAAATCTTTTTTTTTTTTTTGACTTGGAACAATGGTCAAAGGATCAATAAGCATGGGACGAATAGATTGTGTGCCACGCAATTGATGCGCGCGGCACACAGGCTATGCGTTCCTGCGCCAGGCGCAAATTAATGCGTTTGGTGAACTGTTCTGCGACATGCGTATTGGTAATTTGACGAGAGTTCGGACGAAAATAACGATCTATTTTAGACGCGATTTTAGGAACGACGCATAATAATGACAATTTGACAGGATAATCACAGGCAAGTATTGCAGTCACAAGCAAATGTCATATAACATGGATGCAACAGTTCCAACCTAAAGACCAGTTCTACATTCAACTATTGGTCAGGTTTAGGTTAAGGCAGAAAGGGTCTATGGCCCTGTTCGGCGTTAGCTTTTCAACTAGCATTTAGTGTTTTGACTTAGTCAAAACACTAATTATGTGTTTGGCATACTACATGTTGGAGTAGTGGTTAGTGTTTCATGTAGCTTTTTGTTAGCAGTTCACAAACATTACAAACTATGACGTTCAAAGTTGCAAATAGCGTTCCAAGGTTTTTTGCTTATTTTTTCACAGAAAAAAGAAACCAAAAATCACAGAAGACTCTTGGCTAGATCTGGGCATGGGCCGGGCCGGGCCTGTTCACGGGCTCGGCCCGCGGGCTTGGGGAACTGGCGGGCCGGGCCGTGCCGGGCCTGGAATTTTCAGATTTTGTCCACGGGCCCGCGGGCCGGGCTCGTGCCTCCTGCGGGCCTGGCCCGTGTTTTATGTTGTTTTTTTGGATTCTTGGCAGTTTTAGGCTAAAAAACAAAGGAAAGGGGCGTTCGGCCCGTGGGCCGGCCCGTGTAGGCGGGCTCGGGCTGGTGCGGGCCTGAAATAAAATTTCTTGTCCATGACAGGCCCACGTAGCGGACAAAAACGGGCCACGTGCTGGCCCGGCCCATGCCCACCTCTACAGTCTTGGCTCATCTTCTACCTCCAAAGCTGCTGCAACTTTCTTCTCAAACCTTGGGGGAAAAAAGAATGAAAAAAAAAACATAGTACAAAAAAGACGAAGAAAAGGATTTGAATGTTTCAGAGTTGAGCGAACGAAAGATAAAAAAATTTGGAATCCCATATCTGAAATTAGAGGAGAGAGAATTTAGAGAGATGTATCATCTTTACACATGAAATCACTTATACTAAAGACATCTCTAGAGTGTAAAATGTGAGAAAAGATATGGCAAAAATTGGAAGCACATATCTGAAAGACTGAAACTAGAGGAGAGGGAGAGGGAGAGGGAGAGGGAGAGGGAGAGGGAGAGGTAGAGGTAAGAGTGTTTTATCTTTACGCATGAGTGTAAATGTGTAATGTGAAACTGTGACATGAAATACAAGGATATCTCTAGAGAGTTCTAAAGTCCAAGTATAGCTCAATAGCTGCAGCTTGTATAGGTGATTTTTATTGGAAGGAATAGATGATTCTTATTGATTTAGCGTTTGTTTTTCCTTCTTAAGGTCAAATTTTAAAAATCTTTGACCAAATATTCTCATTAATATATATATACAAAAAATATATTAATGTGGGATTTTGTTAAGTTTGACTCAATGTATATTTTTATAATATCAATTTTTTTATATATTTTTATCAAACAAGAAATTAGAGATATTGAAGGTCAAAGGGTGCGTCTTGAGACCGTGAAAAAAAAACAAGCACTATATTATAGGATTGAGGGAGTATAAAGAAAACTATCAAATATTATGCATCTAGTTAAGAAGACAAAACTGTATTTAATAAATTTAAGGATATTATAGTAAAACAAAATAATGCATTGTGTTTATAATATTGACATTTAATTTAACCATAAAATGATTAATCATATTATTGAAATTATTATTATAACTAGACAATATGTCTTTTTTTTTTTACTTTATACAATCTCAACAGCCACTTTTACCAAACACATATATTTTAAACAACTACTTTCACAGCTAAAAGATAACAACTACTAGCCGACAGCTAACAACTACTCGAACAGCTAACAACTACTCCAACAGCTAACAGCTACACAGCTACACCAACAACTACCTTTGCCGAACATGTCCTATGACTAAGAGATTGATCCCACGCTTCGTACCCCTGCTTAAAGAGGTGGCCACGTGTAAGACGCACTCTAGTCTCAAGTCAAAAGCAAGAGAACAATGCCATAGTTGGGTATGTTTGCTTATGACTAAGATCCAACAATATCGCTCAGGAAGCTTTTTGGAAGGACAAAGCGCAAAACCCCCGTAGGTGACCTCACACATAGAACATGTGCTAATGAGGCAAGGTAGATTGTCCTTATGGTGGCTGAACAATAGCCATGTACATGCAAAACAATATATTATTCTAAGGCATAAAAATAAGAATGAATCGTATTTTTCAAGTTTCACCCACTCATTTAAAAAATAATTTATTTTTAAAAAAATCATCCCCAGTGAAGTCCCCAAATTGTAGGCGTGGATTTTTAATTCCTTTAATGCCTACATGCGGTGTGAGCGCGTTTATTTAACTAACCCATTGTTAAGGTTTTATTAAAAAATATGTTTTGAAAGAAGTCGCCAATAATTCTTTAGAAGAAGAATTATAAACCTAATTGGATATTGAAACAGAAGGGACATCTTAAGGACTTATCTAATGTAGATTTCCTCGTCATGACTTCATAGATGGTCAGGAACCAAAAAGTGAGTTCGGGGGTGAGGGTACAATATAGTCAGGAACTATATTGCCCATTGCTGGCCTCTACTAAATAACGATTCACAGCAGATTTTATGCAATAGAATAATCAAATAATTTTTTAAAGCAACCTAAAATAATTAATCTAGATTGGTTCAGGAAACACACAGAAAGACTAATTATTTAGTGACAAGTTATTAGACAATCAAATTACTGGTTTCCTAGCAAGTTGTCCAAATGATCTAAATTAGTTAGAACATTTATTTAGGTCTTGATTAACAATAAATACAAGGTGATAAATATTGCAATCAGGCATGAAAAATAATATGCTCATAAAAATAAATAAAAATATGAAAATAAAATTTAGCAGAGAGTTAGTATAAATATATACCATACTTACAGTCGCAAGAATATATTATTAATAACCTACATCACGAATAGAATGTTAGTAACTTCAAGAAAATAATAAAAATAAATTAAGAAAATAAAGGTGGTTAATTAAGTTGACCCTCAGAAATTATACTACCGTCCGGGGTCGTTGATTTATACGGATCTTGGAAAATTGAATTGTACGGGTCTTTAAAGAGTTTGTATTTTGTTATTTGATTGTGCGTCGTGTAGTATAGTATTAGTATGGTATAAACTGTAGGATTAATTCGTCAACTGTTGTAGCTTTGATTTGGTGCTTTGATGATGTGGCGCAGTAGGTGATGTAGTATAAGAAGAATTAGTTGTATCAGGTCGTATGATCAGGTGAGGAGTTTGGTTGTAGGAGCAGATGATGATGAGATGATGATGATAATTAATATTTAATGATGGTGATGATCATGCGTGTGAGATGAAAGGGATACAGGGGAATTAATTAGGCGCATGAGGGAGGATTGTGGTGAGTGATTTGTGATGGCAGTATATCTTGGTTTGAGGGAGATGTGAATTTTAGTCGTAGAAAGTAGGATGAAAACCGTGGAGTTATACGAAGTGAAAGATTGGGAGATTATATAGTATAGGTAGATTTAGGTAGTTGAGATGCAATAGGTTTTTAAAAGATTTTTATTAAAAAAAGATTTTAGAAAAGAGTTAGTAAAAGATATTTAAAAACACTTTGGGAAAAGATTATTTTTGTAAAAGATATTTTTATTAATAAAACTAATCAATAAAATTAATTAATTCTATTAATTAAATTGGGCTTGAAAAGGGGTTTTATAAAATTGGGCTTTCAGAAAAACTATTTTTAAAAGGTTTTTGAAAGTAAAAGGTTATTTTAAAACGTTTTAGGAAATGGACTTATTAAAATTGGTTATAAAAAGGTTTTTAGAAATGGATTAATAAAACGAGTTAGAAAATGGATTTGGGCTTAAAACATTTTATTTTAGATTCGTTCTTTATTCTTTTCTAGAGACACGATTACGTGTCTACACAGTATATCCACACAAAATGCTCTATTACCCTGGTATATAAATAAATAAATAAAATAAAGATCATTAATTTAGTTGACCCTCATATATTATACCACCGTATGGGGTCGTTGATTTGTACGGATCTTGGATCAAAGTGTTGAATTTTCCATCCCCTTCACTGGTGGTTATCTGTCTCTCCCCTTCCCCTAGTGCGTTGTTGGAAGTAAGTTAAGTTGTTTCGTTTGTGAGTGCGATAGTATGGGTTTTTTGTTTGTTCAAATCAGCTGCTTGATGCTTTTGTTAATTGCTGGAGGTAGTTTTGGTCTTGATATTGGATTTGGTTTAAGTGATTGGTTAGGGTTTGCGTGGCAAAAGATTTCATGGATGGGGTTTGTGTTGTCCGAATTAGACAATCGGACGGTTCTTCGAGATCTAACAATGGTTAGATTTCACTCTCGCTTGGTAATGATTGTATCAATCATTGCCTTGACAAAAAGAAATCTGAAGGCGGCTCCCCAATTAGTTAATTGGGTTTATAGCGCGTCAACTCATTTGAGCTTCTCAACATTGGAGAAGCCTGACTTACCCTTCCATAAGGGTATCGAGTCACAAAGGAATGTGACTCTTTCAGGATATCTGGACGTAGAATCCCATGTGACAAGAGGTCAATGGGATTGGTCCTGTAGCGAGTTCTTATTCTCGCGGTTGCGTTGTTGCCCCGTTTGTGAAATCAGCTCTTTCCTCCAACTCAGTGGGTCAGGGTTTTGGCGCTCGCCATCTACCAGCAGAAGAGTGTATCTACAATTACCTATCCACTCAGCCCTCCAGATCAAGCAGTATAATCCTTGTTTAAGTTTTTTTTGCTTTTGTAATAGTTATGTAAGAGAGCGTATCGCTCAGTTTAGTTTCTTTGTGTTTGTACGTTTGTATTCGCAATAGGCTGTATTTCCTTTTTAATTAATGCAAACTTTCCCCGTTGTCAAAAAAAAAAAAAAAAAAAAAAAAAAAAAAACCAAATAAATTTGTTTTGTATATTGTGATATGCTGCGTGTAATATAGGCGTGTGATATTGATGATCAGGTTGATAGTTGTAGCAATTAGGAAAGAAGTAATATGATGATGTTGCTGGGAATTATAGGTGATGTGTTGCTGGAGGATAGGGGAATTTGATGAATTGGTGTAGCAGTGTCGTTGAACTTGGAGATTGGCGCAGGGGAATTAGTTGTAGGTACTAGGGAGATTAGGGAGGCGTTGGGCGTTGACTTGAATGCGAGATAGATTTGTATTAGGCGGTGGTATTGTGGAGAGAGTATGAGGGGTGCCGAGTGATTGTGTTAGTCGAGTGAGATGAGTGCTCAGGAAATATGCAGGTGAGTATTCGCCGTATGAATTATGAGTTGAGGATATATATAGGTTTAGGGAATTGGGAAGTGATGGGTTTTCGAAAACCATTGGGTTTCTTAAAAGATTTTTAGAAAATAAAATAGTTTAGAAAATAGTTAGTAAGAGATATGTAAAAACACTTTGGGAAAAGATTATTTTTATAAAAGATATTTTTTTTAGTAATAAAACTAATCAATATAATTAATTAATTCTATTAATTAAATTGGGCTAAAAAAAGGTGTTTTAAAAAATGGGCTTTCATAAAACTATTCTTTAAAAGGTTTTCTAAGATGGGCTATTTTAAAAAAGTTGTTTGAAAACTTTAGGAAGTGGGCTTAGTAAAACTAGCTATAAAAAGGGTTTTCGGAAATGTGTTAATAAAAAGAGTTAGAAAATGGTTTTGGGCTTAATTATTTTATTTTAGACTCTTTACTATTTCCTCGATCCGGACCAATTGGAGTAGGGTATTAGTCATCATAGGGTACTAAATGGGGAGACACGATTATGTGTCTACACTCCTTCGCTTGATTTTCTCTCAATCAATTGATTTGAACTCTTGTAAGAATTGAATATTGCGGTTTTTTCATGAAATTGTAGGATTTTACCAGAATATATATAAGAAATTTGTGAGTCAATTTTGGTGATAAATCAAAAGAAATTGAACAAATTGAGTGAAAAATAAAACGAAATGAAGTGAGAAATTGAAGAAAATTTGACGAAATTGAGAGAAAAAGTTGAATTTAGAGAGAATTTTTGTTTTTTTAATGAGAGAATGAACCTAATTTTGGTTCTTTCGTGAGAGAAAATGAAATGAGTTTCTTTTAAAAAAGTTTATCAAATGAGGCAAATTTTAATATTTTGGTTTTTTTTTTGCTATGTATAGTATATATATTCACATAAAAAACATAGCAACAACCTAAGTTGGGGAGGAGGGAGCAAACCAACTAGGTTGGACTCCTCCCTACAACCCCAGCAACAACAATCTATAGTATTTCACCACCAGCAAAATGACAAATTCATAAAGCAATTGTAATCAATCCTAGAGATTTTCAGAGGAAGGGTCACTAAAACTATATCCTAACAATCTGTTTCAATCTTCTAACAGTAGCACCCACAGTAGGAATAAATTGATTCCAAAAGGCAGAATTACTGCTCATCCACACAAAGTAAATGACAGCTACAATACTAGCAGACCAAACCTTCTTCTTAATTTTAGAACCCATGTGCTGCTTGATCCACTGCATTAATCTATGTAGATCATCAGTCTGACCATTCACCCCCAGCCAATCCTTAATAGCTTGTAAACATTTCTAACTAAAAGAGCATTGGAAAAATAAGTGATCATGTCTCCCTACAGCAGAATTACAGATTAAACAAGCATCAGAGTTTGTAACTCCTAATCATGCAAGCTTCTCAGTAGTTTTAAGCTTTGTTTGCACAGCCAACCATGCTATAAACATATGCTTTGGAGTATTCAGTCTATTCCAGACCAACTGATCCCAGTGAACATGCTCAAGATCACCAAGCATCCTCTGATAGACCAGCTTCACAGAGTAACTGCTCATGTTATAAAAATCAGCTCAATTGAAATGTTGCTGCATAATTTGTTTTGTTGCACAAATCTTTTTCCACTTGGTCTCAGGCTGTAGTCCCACCAGTCTTCATCCATTAAGTACACAAAATGGGTCCACTTGACCCAAACATTGTCTTGTTTGGTAGCTAAGGCCCAAACATACTTGCCCATACTTGCTATGTTCCATATATGGATATTCCTAAACCACAAGCCTCCATGACCTTTCCCACAGCAAAGCTTTTCCCAAGCTAGAGTTATAAGCATCACCAGACCACAAGAAGGCCCTACACACTTTTTCAACTTCATGAAGAACTTTCCTAGGAAGGATATAAACTTGTGCCTAATACACATGTAGACTCATGAGCACAGAATTAATCAATTGCACTCTAGCTATATATGAAAGCTTCCTAGAACTCTACAATTTTTTCAATAAAGATCTCACATTGAGCATTACTTATCCTCGTAGAGCATATGGGAACACCAAAGTATTTAAAAGGAAGAAAATTCCTTTTAAGACCTGAAACTGCAACTATTCTTTGGACATCACTTTCATCCATTGCACAGCAGTAAATATCTGACTTGTTCATGTTGGCTTTAAGCCCTGAAGTTTCTGAAAAGAGCTTAAAAGCTTACAGCATAAGATATATAGAAGGAAACTCCCCTTTGCAACGCAAAATTAAATCATCTGTAAAGCACATGTGGGTTAACTTGAGAGCATGTCACTTTGGATGAAAATTAAACTGATCAAGCTCACTCATCAACTTGAGTACCCTTGAAAGGTATTCCATGCAGATGACAAAGAGTAAGGGAGACATTGGGTCTCCCTACCTTAGTCCTCTGGTGGACTTGAAGTACCCTCTCATTGTACCATTGATCATCAATGAGAACTTGGGAGTGGTAACACACTCCATTATCAGGTCCACATAGCTAGAAGGAAAACCCAAATGGACAAGCATCTCATGAAGGAACTGCCAGTCCACTGTGTCATAGGCCTTTTGGAGATCAAGCTTCATCAAACAACTTGGCTTAGCATAACTTCTACCATATTGCTTGACAATGTCTTGCACAACCATTATGTTGTGAACAATGTACCTGCCTTGAATAAACCACTAGTGGAAAAAACCTTATATGTCACTTAGTAACAGATGTGGTTTTTGTAAAACCGCATCCGAAAAGCAACCAAAAAATGGGAGCGAAAGTTGGCAGAAAAATCTGATGCGGTCCTCTTGTGGACCGCATCAGATTAAAAAACCCCTGCGGTTTTAGAAAAATCTGATGCGGTTTGTCGGACCGCATCAGAAAATCAGTTGTATTTTCGCTTAAAAAAATCGCCCAAAACACGTGTGGCCCAGTTTTTGTGTGGCCCATTTTCTTTGAGCCCAATTCATCGTACTTAAAAAAAGACGCGTGGCCTTTTTTTTTATCCCATTTCAGTTTTCTTCCCAGACTCCCACCCACCCTCTTCCTTGTATCCTCTCTTATGAAACCCTAAATCCCAGCCAGGCAGCCACCAATCTCTCCTCCCTCTCTCAAACGCCCACTCTCACCTCCCTCTTTCATCCTCTCCTCTCCTTTTATTTGATCTACGCACCTCTAATGCTACGAAAATGGATTTCCTTCTCTCCATCTTCCTCACAGCTCGTCGTTTCTTCGTCGTCTCCGGCAAGTACCGGTAATTCCTCGTCATTTTTCGCGAACGAAGCTGCGTAAATGAAGCGAACGATGCATCTCCTCTATTTTCGTCGTTTCCGGCAAGTCTTTTAGTAACATTTAGGGTTCTTTGCACTAGTAAAATAATTGCTTATTGCTGCGGTGGTATTGCTGCGGTTTTACCCATACGCAGCAATATATCACGTAAAAAGAAAGATAAAATATAAAATAAAGATATTGCTGCGGTTTCGGCCTAAAACCGCAGCAATATGGTATCAACAGGAAATTTTTTGAAAAAAAGTTGACTATTTGACCAGATATATTGCTGCGGTTTTTGTCAAAAACCGCAGCAATATATTAAAATAATATTAAAAAAATAATATTTTAATATATTGCTGCGGCTTGCCAGAAACCGCAGCAATATCATTAAAAAAAAAGTATAAAACACATCAGTTAGGGTTTTTTCCTCACTTTTCCCTCTCTCAAACTCACATGACGGCTCTATTTTCTTCTCTTCCTCTCACGCGGTTTCTCTCAACCTCTCATCTCCTTCCTGTCTCTTCCTCTCTCTTCACTTTCTCCCTCACTCAATTCCTCCTCACCTGAACCCTAAAATTTCAACCGGTTTTTCGTCACCTCCCTCTTTAAACCCTAACCCACGCCTCCCTCACTTCTCAGTTCTCCCATTTCTCACTTTCGCTGCTCCTCTCTTTCGCTCCTCCTCACCGGCGTCGCACAAAGAAAACGGAGGTTCGAAGGTGCGATTCTTCGAAGGTTCGCCACCGATGGTTGAAAACAAGTTCGAGTTTGATGTTTTTTTTGGTTTCTTCGTCGGCCGTTCACCGGTAAGTTTCAGTTCTTTGTAAGTTCTTTTCGTTTTTTTTTTTTTTCAGATCTGAAATTAATTGATGGATTTTTTACATTTTATTTTCATTTTTGTTGTTTTTTTCAGATCTGAAATTACTTGAAATCCTCAACAATCTCTCCTCTAACATCCGACTACTCGTGGCCTACAGATCTCGGCGATCTCTACTCGCCGTCGTCGTTGCTCGCCGTCGTTCGACCACGCGAAGCCCAGCCTCGCTCGCCGCTCTCGTGGCTTTATTCGCCGTCGATCTGCTTTGGTTTTTCGTTGGTTTTTGGTTTTCAATTTTTTTTTTTTCATTATCTTTTTTTTGTATGTAATTATGTTAAATTAGTTCTAGTTTTATTTGCTCATTAGAATATCTGATTTTTTTATTTTATCTGTTAGATATTGTAATTCTTTATTTTCATTATTTTTTATTTTTCAAGTCATTGCATGAACTTAATATGTTGTACTAGTTCGTTTTAGTTACTTTTTGTTTTAATTGCATTTTAAGGTCGAAAATTATATGGATACTTAAATTTTTAAATTTTTTTTTTTTAAAAAACGTGCACTTATTGCTGCGGTTTCTATTCAAAACCGCAGCAATAGACCTAATTTTTAATATAAAAAAATACGCCTATCGCTGCGGTTTCTGATACAAACCGCAGCAATATCTTGGCATATTGCTGCGGTTTGTGTCAGAAACCGCAGCAATATCTTGGCATATTGCTGCGGTTTTAAACCGCAGCAATAGGTAAATTACCTATTGTTGCGCCCTGAATTGCTGCGCGGTCAAAACCGCCGCAATAGGCCACTTAATGACCGCAGCAATAAGCATTTATTCTACTAGTGTTGTGTCGATTTTTAGCATTTGAATGATAGTTTTCTTTTTATGATTTCTCTTATTAGGGTTTGTGATTTTGATTTTTAGAAAAAATAACGACAATCCGATCTAGTTCATAGTTCATTTTTTCTTTCATTTTCTGTAATTTACGTTTTTTAGTTAGATCTAGTTTTTTTTTCGTAATTTTCGTTCAATTTTATGTAATTTATATTTTTAGTTAGATCTCGTTTGTTTTTTTTTGTAATTTTCGTTCACTTTATATACGTTTTTTCATTTTTTTTCGTTAGATCTGATCTTTTTAGTTAGTGTATATACGTTTTTTCGTTCGTATTTTTTAGTTAGATCTGAATTTTTTTTTCGTTTTTTTGTAATTTTGGTTTTTTCCATTGTTGAACTAGAAATTTTGGTATATATTTTTGGTATGTATACGTATATAATATATATACGTTTTCCAGGAAACTAGAAATAAGGTAAATTGGTATGTATTGTTATTGTATATATATGTATGTATAGATTTTGTTTATATATATATATATATATATGTACCTTTACGGTACACAAGCTTCAAAATCTGTTGTACAAGCTTCACTCATTTTTTTGGCTTTGTATTTGTTTTTTTCGTTCGTTTAATATATAATTATATATATGGACCTTTGAAAGGTAGTGCAGACTTGCAGGATGCAGGTCTGCACTTTTTTTTTGAGATGAATTTGAAAAATCTGATGCGGTTTTTAGCTTAAAACCGCATCAGTTAATGCGATTAACTGATGCAGTCTTGGCTTAAAACCGCATCAGTAAATAATTTACTGATCCGGTTTTAGACCGCATCAGTAAATAATTGAGATCTGCTGCGAGCCCATCTGATGCGGACCAGAACAGCATCAGTAAGCCCGGTTTTGACCGCATCAGATGGACTTTTTTCCACTAGTGAACCCTCCTTGGTTCTCAGCCACCAAATCAGGAAGAATAAGTCTTAATCTGCTGTAGATTAGCTTAGTAATACACTTATAAAGAGTATTACAGCAATAAATAGGGCAAAAATCACTCACACTAGCTGGACACTTACTTTTGGGTATAAGTGTGATGACTATAGAATTTACTTCCTTCAAAAGCTTCCTATGACTGAAAAAGTCAAGAATAGCAGCAACAACATCACTCTTCACCATCTCCCAGTTATCTTTATAGAATTGAGAGCCAAAACCATCAGGCCCTGGTGCTTTGTTTCCAGGGATGGAGAACAAAGCATTCTTAATATCACCTGCAGTCTAAGGAGCCATTAGCAAATTCCTATGATCTTATGTGATGACTGAACCACTTTAAATGATTTGCTGCAAAACATGCTTCCTGTTTGTCTGATTGTACCAAGTAACTGCTTATATTATGTGAGAAAAGCATTCTCAACTCCCTACTGAGTATCTTGCCAAATTCCAATAATATCTCTTATACCATACACTTGATTCTGCACCTGCCTTGCTCTTATACTCTGATGGAAGAGTGCTGTGTTTTCATTCCCTGCTTTAACCCAATCAAGCTTGGCTTTCTGTCTTAAGAATTCTGTATAGGCTTTGTGCTTCAAGTGATAGCATTGCACAGTTTCAAGTTCAGCTTCTGCATACTCAAGAACACCAGAATTTTGGTGCAGAAGCTCCTGAGCTGCCATCATAGCATGATAGGCTTGTGTGTCATCAACTTGAACATCATTAAAACCCTACCTATTGAGCTCTTTCAGCTTCTTTTTCACCTTTTTCATCTTATGACTCCATACATCCTTGTGCCAGTTACCCTACCTCTCCAGCATTCAATAATAATTGTGTTATACTAAGGAGAAAGCTTCCACATATTATAATACTTGAATAGCTTCCTCCCTGAGTCCATTCTAGGATACACTGTCAAGAGAGCTAGGGAGTGATTATACTCACCTTCAGGCATAAAATGCACCTCAGCAGTACTAAATAGCTCTTGCCATTTTGCATTTGCCATTACTCTATCTAACTTAGAGTAAACTCTAGAAGAACCACGCTGCTTGTTGTTCCCTATAACAGGTTTCAGTACATTTAATATCATCCAAACAACAATCAACACAACATTCATTGATAGGTCTCATCTCTTGTCTTCTAATTGGAGCACCTATTCTCTCCTCAGGGAATCTAACACAATTGAAATCTCCAAAAACAACACAGGCTTGCTGAGTTTTCAGGGCACTCAAATCATTCCATAACAATAGGACAAAATTTATAAAATGTCCTCTTAATTGATATAAAAAGGGGAAGAATATAATATTGTCCTTTTAGGTGATATCAAAGAGGGCAAAATTATAATATTGTCCTTCTAGTTAATATCGCAAGGGGTAATATATTGTCCATGTTGAGACTATTATAGAAGGAAATTAACTAGTTTCCCTTTTTAATAAAAACAAGTTGCTCTCTTTGCTTGTGTTCTTGTAATGGTGTATGTTACGTCTTTGTTCTTGAGCATATGCATAGCAAGTTGATAAAAAGGCTATTTGTTGTATCTTTGTGGGATACGATGATCAGAGGAAAGGTTGGAGGTGTTGTGATCCAACAAGAAATAAATGTCACGTGTCACTAAATGTGGTGTTTGATGAAGCATCATCTCGGTGGTCACCGTACCACAAGTTGTTTCATTGCTAGACTCAAAGGAGATCAAGGAAAAGCTTTAAGAAAAGATAGACGGGAAAGATGAAGGTCAATGTAGTCAAGATGGTAGTAGTATTAAGATTGAGACTACTCAATCTACATCAACAAAAAGAGAGAAAAGTTTGTGGCAACCAGAAGCACATCATAAAAATACTGAAGAACAAAGGCCAAGTAGAACTAAAGATTTTGAAGAAGAAGGACCTCATCTAGAATTGCGGAGTCTACAAGATAGAGAAAGCCAAATCCAAGATATGCTAATACTGCTATCGTTGAGGATGTAAAAGAGCCAAGTATTTATGATGAGGCAGCTCGAAGCAAAGATTGGAGAAAAGCCATGTAAGAAGAAATTCGAGCTTTGCACCAGAACGAGACTCGGGAGTTAGTGCAAAATAAGTCTCGAGATGTTTAACCGATTTCATGCAAATGGGAAGACTTGATGGTACCATCGAAAGGTATAAGGCACGAATGTTAGCTCGAGGATTTTCTCAGAAGTATAGGCTAGACTATGATGAAACATTTAGTTCAGTTGCAAAGATTACTACAGTACGTGTTATACTAGCACTTGCAGCTAGTAATTCTTGAAAGCTCTGGCAAATGGACGTAAAAAATGCATTTCTATATGGTGAGTTGGATAAAGACATATACATGTAACAACCTAATGGTTTCGAGAATCGGTCTTATCCACACTATGTATGCAAGTTGAAGAAGTTGCTATATGGCTTGAAGCAAGCACCATGCGCCTAGTATGGGAAGATAGCGGAGATTATGTTACAGAATGGTTATTCTGTAGCACCAGCTGATTCAAGCTTTTTTTGTGAAATCTCGAGATGAAAAGTTGGCAATAGTTCTTATATATGTGAATGATCTTATTAGCATAGGAGATTTTGAAGAAGAAATTCAAAAAGAGCTGATCTTCAGTACTGTTCCAAATGAAGGAGCTCGGAGAATTAAAACATTTTCTTTGTCTTGAAGTGGAGTAGATTAGATGTTCTTAACTTTATGGTGAAAAAAGTTTGCGCGCTTCTTTCTCTAGAAATTGTCTTTACATACAATGTACGTCGATTGTCATGGCAAGAATATCTAGAGCTCAGGCGAAGGCACCTCAAGCGAACTTACCACTTGAGAATCTGAAAGGTCTAGTTTCCGATTCTCAAGAGAAACAATTGAAATCAATGGATGTTGTTCTAGGAATTACGGCTTTGGAACTTGAGGATAACATTCTAATCCAAAAGGAAGTGTTGTCTCCTCAATGTTCTTTGAAAACTCTTTAGCATGTTTATGATCTTCGGCGTAACTTCTCGAGCTGGCTTGAAACAATTCAAAGATCAAGCGGTGAACGGAGAGTCGAGCAATCGAGTGAATCATGTTTAAGGTACAATTGACCCTCTTCCTGTTCTTTTTTCTCCAGAGAATGTGGTTAATGAAGTGAATGAGAATGGTACTGGTGATCAACCTAAAATAAATGAGAATAGTAATCTAGTGAAAATTGATTTAATTGATGCTCAACCAGAAATTGATTTTTGGAATTCTTCACTGTATTGCTATGTAGTGGGGGTGAATCCCCCAATTCATGTGATGGAGGGTTTTGTTAGATGAATCTAGCTTAGTCATGGTGCTGATAAGGTTGCTGCAGCTAAAAAGGGATATATGTAGTGAGGTATAGATCCATGTAAAAACGTGACTAGGTGCTACCTGTTAACTCTCCGTTTTTTTATAAAAAAATCATATGATTATGAAGGCATGAAGTCTTAATATAAACATTTATAGAGATGATATTAGGACCAGTGGAGGAGCCACGTAGTAACAAGGGGTAGCATGTGCTACCCCTGTTTTCAAAAAATGAAGAAAATTCGAAAGATAGAAAAAAATCCTAAATGAACCTGCGCTGTTTCTTTCAATCTCTCTCTCTCAAACTCAAACGCTGCATTCACTCTCTCACTCTCTGTCTCTCTTAGTTCCTCTTGACCGTCGGCGACGGTCGCCTCGAGTCGTCGGTCGCGTACTGTTGATCTCAGCCTGTTGTACCGTTTTACGATACGAAGAAGATCTTGGAGGGATTAGAGCTTCCCCGCGAAAAGATTCATGCTTGCCCGAAAGGTTGTATGTTATTTTGGAGAACTGATGCACACTTGGACAGATGTAGAGTGTGCGATTGCGATAGATACAAGAGGATTTCTAAGGGGTCTTTAGTTCCAATGAAAGTTCTGATTTATTTCCCAATCACACCGAGATTGCAGAGGTTGTATGCAACAAAGAACGTTGCTGAAGAAATGACATGGCATGCCAAAAATCCAAGAGCCGAAGACAAAATGGCTCACCCTAGCGACAGTGAAGCTTGGAAGCATTTGGATAGATCCTTTGGCGAATTTGCATCTGAGCCTAAGAATGTTCGGCTCGGTTTGTGTACAGATGGGTTTGGTCCACATGGAAAGTTTGGGGGTCAATATTCATGTTGGCCGGTCATCTTAACCCCGTACAACTTGCCGCCATCGATGTGCATGAAAAAACCCTTCATGTTCCTTTCGTTGCTCGTTCACGGTCCTAAAAATCCGAAGGGAAACTTGGATGTGTACATGCAACCCTTAATCGAGGAATTGAAGCAATTATGGGATGTTGGAGCAACTACTTATGACATTTCTAGGAAACAAAATTTCAATATGCGTGCCGCCATTCTTTGGACAATAAATGATTTTCCCGCTTACGGTATGCTATCTGGCTGGTCCACCGCTGGGAAAAAGGCTTGTCCTTATTGTATGGATAAATCCAAAGCTTTTTGGCTCGAGCATGGGGGTAAAGTTTCTTGGTTTGATTGTCACCGTCAATTCCTTCCTCAAGGTCATCCTTTTCGTAAAAACAAAGTAGCTTTTTGCAGAAATAAGGTTGAAAAAGGGTCTCCACCACACATCATGTCTGGGGAGGAGTTGTGGTCATGTGTTAAAGACTTGCCAAAGGCTACAGATGGACCAGATGCACTTAACGCTTTGAAGAAGTTGAAAAATGGGTGGTTCAAACAAAGCTGTCTTTGGGAGCTCCCATACTGGAAAGATCTGCATCTTCGTCACAACCTTGACGTCATGCACATTGAGAAAAACTTCTTCGACCAACTCATTCACACGATTATGGATGTGAAAAAACAGAGCCGAGACACCGTTGCATCTAGAAAAGACATTGCTAAATTGTGCAAAAGGCCTCAACTTCATGTCACCAAGGATGCAAACGGAAAAGAAATTCCACCAAAAGCACCTTTCGCACTGGACAAGTCCCAAAGGAAAGTATTATGCAACTGGGTCAGAGATTTGAAATTTCCCGATGGCTATGCTTCCGACTTAAAAAGATGTGTGGACATGTAGTCCGGTAAGCTGCACAGTATGAAAAGCCATGACTGTCATGTCTTCATGGAAAGATTATTGCCGATTGCATTAATAGAGTTGCTTCCGGTTCATGTGTGGAAAGTTGTCACTGAGATTAACCTTTTTTTCCGTGATTTGTGTTGCTCCACAATCACAGTAAGTGGCATGGAAAGATTGGAAAAGGACATAGCCGAGATCCTTTGTAAACTCGAAAAGATTTTCCCACCATCATTCTTCAATTCCATGGAACATTTACCAGTTCACCTTCCACGCGAAGCTAGGCTATGTGGTCCCGTGCAATACCGTTGGATGTATCCCTTTGAAAGGTACCTTATCCTTCATTTTCATATATCCTTTTTTATTGTTGTTCGCAATTGTGTAACTCTTTTTGATAACCACCTTCTTAGGTTCCTCAATCATTTGCAACGCAAAATTGGTAACAAGGCTCGTGTGGAGGGTTCTATTTGTAATGCGTACTTGTGTGAAGAGATTGCAAACTTCTGTTCAAACTACTTTCAGCAAGGAGTGGATACTAAGACACGAGATTCAGGCCGTAATGTAAATGATGAAGTTGATAGGATGCTCGACGAAACTGTCCCAGAGCTATTCAGGGTTAATTGTGGTCGGCCGTCTAATGCAGGTGGAACACGATTTTTAACCGAAGTGGAACTACCACGTGCACACCTATATGTGTTAGCAAATACAGGCATCTTACAAGAATTTGAGAAGTAAAACACTTGTTATTAATCATATTATTTATAAATTTAACTTTCATTTTTAATTTAGACATTAACAATTGTTATGTTTGTAAGGGATTTCGAGGACCACATTCTTCAAATTCGACCTACTCTACGTAGGGAAGATGTGTGGGTGCAACATGAAGCAGAATACCTTGATTTGTTTAGATCGAAAGTGAGTTTGTGTGACTATAGGTTATTCAATAGGTTATTCAAGAAATGTTAATGGATTAACAATATGAATGAATTTCAATAGGTTATTCAAGACAAACCCAATGATGATGTACTGTTTGCTTTGGCAATGGGTCCTTCGACATTAGTTCGCACTTGGAATAGATACTATGTTAATGGATACAATTTCCAAACAAAAGCATCAAGCAAACACAAATCCACCATGAATTATGGAGTGTGTGTGTCTAATGATGGAGGGAGTGATTTCTTTGGGATTCTAGATGATGTTATAGAATTGAAGTTTACCGGTGCTCGTAGTCAATATAGCACGCTTTTGTTCAAGTGCAATTGGATGGACAATGTGAGGGGAATGAACATCGATCAATACAAGCTAGTTGAAGTCAACCACACCAAGAAATACCCCAAGTTTGATCCCTTTGTGCTATCATACCAGGTTAGCCAAGTATATTTCGCACCGTACCCAAGCTTGAAAAGAGATCGTGCTCAATGGTGGGCTGTGTTTAGGACAAAGGCAAGGTATGTGATTGATGCTCCGGTTGACTTCGACTTCCTTCAGGAGACAAGTGCTGGGACTCCAACGCTTTGTGATCCAAATGATATTCCTGATTATGAAGGTGGTAATGATGTCGAGTGTGTTGAAGGAGATGATGAAGAAATTTTGTTTGAAGCCCCATCAGGTGATGATGAAGAAGAGTCTTGTTTCGAGTCTGGAGAAAGCGAGGATGATGACGATGACGATGATGGTTTTTGGGATGACGATAGTGATGATGAACTAAGCGAGGATGGGAATTCACTTTGATTTGTTTGAGTATATCATAGCTTGTATTAAGGACAACATTTCAATAAAAATATATGACTTTTGTAATGAAAGGTTGAAGATTACTTGTTATGACATTTCCATCTGTAGTTTTTCTTACTGTTGTTGAGTAACATGATCCATTCTGCACCTGTGGTTTTTCTTAGTGTTTTTCTAATATTTAATTAGTACTTGCTTTCTCCCCACTTCCCTTTTCGCATTAATATTAAAATATATGACTGCATTGTGACCACTAATTCTAGTTATTCTAATCGAGAATCTACATGGGTCACCTACAAGTATTCGATTATGCTCTTTTAATTATCAAAGATTACATTTTCCTAAGCATTATGATTTGGCCATGGTCTAAAGAGTATGATCAGTTGTTGATTTCTCGTGATTTCATTTGGTTTTGGTATGTCTTACTTTGGACTTGATGATTGGATAATTCTATTAATGAATTTGTACAGAGTGCCTTGTTCTGCACTTTATTTGTTGGATGTGGTCTAGCTATTATACTCATCTTGGGGTTTCAATGGTCATCTCTTTTCTTGATGTATGGTTCTTCTTTGACATCATTGTACTTTTTCTTCCTTATATTTGGCAAGTTTTTATCCCATGAATTCAACTCTCATGACAAAGAAATTATATATGTTGGGTTTGCTCTAGCTGTTGTACTCGGTTCCAGGCTGCAGGGGAGGTCAGTGAGGAGGGGGGGGGGGCTGGCCGGGGGGTCGGGGAGGGGAATGGGAGGTCGGTGAGGGAGGGGGGAGGGGCTGCAGGGGGTCGGGGAAGGGGGAGGGGCTGCAAGGGGTCGGGGAGGGGGCTCAGGCTGCGGTCGGTGAGGAGAGGGGGAGGGCTGCAGGGGGTCGAGGAGGGGGGGGCACTTTGCTGCGATCGGTGAGGGGGAGGGGGAGGGGCTACGGGGGGTCGGGGAGGGGAGGGGAGGTCGGTGAGGGGGAGGGGAGGGCTGCATGGGGGGAGGGAGGGGGAGGTCGGTGAGGGGGGGGGGGGCGGGGGGGAGGGGAGGGGGAGGTCGGTGAGGGAGGGGGGAGGAGGCTGCAGGGGGTCGGGAAGGGGAGGGGAGGTCGGTTAGGGAGGGGGGAGGGGCTGCAGGGAGTCGGGGAGGGGGGCTGTGCTTGCAGCAATCGGTGAGGGGGGGGGGCTGCAGGGGGGGAGGGGAGGGGGAGGAGGTCGGTGAGGGAGGGGAGGGGCGCAGGGGGGTCGTGGAGGGGGGTGCAGGGGTCGTCGGGGGGGGAGGAGCTGCAGGGGGTCGGGGGAGGGGGGAGGGGCTGCGGGGGGTCGGGGAGGGGAGGGGGAGGTCGGTGAGGGGGAGGGGGAGGGGCTGCAGGGGGTCGGGGGGGGAGGGGAGGTCGGTGAGGGTGGGGGAGGGGCCGCAGGGGGTCACGTGGGGGGGGGCTGGCTGCATCGGTCGGGGAGGGGGGGGGCTGCAGGAGGTCAGGGAAGGGGGGGCTGTGCAGGGGGGTAAGTGAGAGGGAGGAGTGCAGGAGGTCAGTGAGGGGGGGAGGGCTACAATTTCTGCATGCATGCATATCAAATATCCACGTTATTAAGCCATGCATACTCATTTGTCATGCATGTAATTTAGTATTATCTCCAATCTATCTATGTTGTTTTTGCCTATGTTCTTCTTGAGGTAAATTAATACTATAATTAATTTGAAAGTGATAAAGTTGTAATTTGTTAATATTGAGGAAATCAGTTTTTTTTAATTCTTGGATTATTCATACTTTAATGTAATTTGTTTAATCTTGCGCATTTTTAATTTCTTGCATTTTAGGTAATCATGTCTAATCCTAAGGGCCGCGGAGGTCGAGGTGGCTTAGGTGGAAGCCAAGGTCGTGGGACTTTGATTCCGATGCAGCTTTTTCAGTCACCAGAAGTTGAAGGAAGCCAGAACCCTGTAGCAGAGACACAGGGAGATGATTCACAGGCAATGGACATTGGTAGCCACGTACCGGAGAATCCGAACACTCATACGGAGGAAGGTGAAGGTTCGAACCGTGCACCAAGAAAGGTTTTAAGCCCTACTGGATTATGGTAAGTTCGTAAGCTACTATATGCTTCATGATACACAAATATGCAATGGTGTTCACAATTCACGTGTTTGTTTGGTTTTCAATTCAGGTTCGATGATAACAAGGTTAGTGGGTCCATCACTGACATTTTCCAGGGCCATTTTCGACAACCTTGGTTTAAATCACAGTGAGGTCGACAATGCAACAAAGATGCATTGGTGGAACATTTTCACAATATGTGTGAATCGAATTATGAAAAATTTCATTGATTGTATTACTTTATTAATTTCTTTGTTTAATGTTTGACTAGTGAGGAAGGATTACAAGAAAAAAGCTTCATCTCGTCTGAGAAACTTGCGATACTGGGTGGTTAAGAAAGCCAAAGAAAGGCCGAAATGGTTGGGGGAGACGATCTACGAAGACATGAAGAAGAAAAGTGAAGACCCAACATTTCGGGAAAAATCTGAAAAGGCGAAGAAGAACCGAAGAGGTGGCTCCCTGTCTAATCCAATTGAGTCGTCACACTTTCAGGGTTCTATTTCGGCGGCACAGCATGCTAGGAAGATGGTAAATATGTTTCATATCTACTACTTAGTGTAATTTACATTTCATTTTCGGTATGAGTAAAAAATAAAGCCTTTGTTCAACAATGTCTACAGGAAAAGAGTAGAGGAGGAGTACTCCCTACTGCTCCCGAGTTGTTCTTGAAGACTCATTTCAAGACTGTTCCTGGAAAAGGAGAAATCCCAGAAAACAAGAAAGCAAAGCAAATCTCGGTACATACTTCTAAACATATATTTATAGGCAAATATGCTTGAAAAGTTTGATGCAAGTTTAGTTAGAATCAAATATAGGCCGTTTTAGGCCATTTGACTTGAAAATGAATGAATACGACTAGTTTGATGCTAGTTTAAGTTATAAACACCTCAAACATCATATATATAGTTAGTTTAATGTGATTGTAAGTTGTTTTGATTGAAAATACACAAAATAGGAAAGATAGAACCAAATATAGGCTAATATAGGCCGTTTTAGGCCATTTGACTTGAAAATGAATGAATACGACTAGTTTGATGCTAGTTTAAGTTATAAACACCTCAAACATCATATATATAGTTAGTTTAATGTGATTGTAAGTTGTTTTGATTGAAAATACACAAAATAGGAAAGATAGAACCAAATATAGGCTAATATAGGCCATTTTAGGCCATTTCACTTGAAATTGAATGAATACGAGTAGTTTGATGCTAGTTTAAGTTATAAACACCTCAAACATCATATATATAGTTAGTTTAATGTGATTGTAAGTTTTTTTGATTGAAAATACACAAAATAGGAAAGATAGAACCAAATATAGGCTAATATAGGCCATTTTAGGCCATTTCACTTGAAATTGAATGAATACGAGTAGTTTGATGCTAGTTTAAGTTATAAACACCTCAAACATCATATATATAGTTAGTTTAATGTGATTGTAAGTTGTTTTGATTGAAAATACACAAAATAGGAAAGATAGAACCAAATATAGGCTAATATAGGCCATTTTAGGCCATTTCACTTGAAATTGAATGAATACGAGTAGTTTGATGCTAGTTTAAGTTATAAACACCTCAAACATCATATATATAGTTAGTTTAATGTGATTGTAAGTTGTTTTGATTGAAAATACACAAAATAGGAAAGATAGAACCAAATATAGGCTAATATAGGCCATTTTAGGCCATTTCACTTGAAATTGAATGAATACGAGTAGTTTGATGCTAGTTTAAGCTATAAACACCTCAAACATCATATATATAGTTAGTTTAATGTGCTTGTAAGTTGTTTTGATTGAAAATACACAAAATAGGAAAGATAAAACCAAATATAGGCTAATATAGGCCATTTTAGGCCATTTCACTTGAAATTGAATGAATACGAGTAGTTTGATGCTAGTTTAAGTTATAAACACCTCAAACATCATATATATATAGTTAGTTTAATGTGATTGTAAGTTGTTTTGATTGAAAATACACAAAATAGGAAAGATAGAACCAAATATAGGGTAATATAGGCCATTTTAGGCCATTTCACTTGAAAATGAATGAATACGACTAGTTTGATGCTAGTTTAAGTTATAAACACCTCAAACATCATATATATAGTTAGTTTAATGTGATTGTAAGTTGTTTTGATTGAAAATACACAAAATAGGAAAGATAGAACCAAATATAGGCTAATATAGGCCATTTTAGGCCATTTCACTTGAAATTGAATGAATACGAGTAGTTTGATGCTAGTTTAAGTTATAAACACCTCAAACATCATATATATAGTTAGTTTAATGTGATTGTAAGTTGTTTTGATTGAAAATACACAAAATAGGAAAGATAGAACCAAATATAGGCTAATATAGGCCATTTTAGGCCATTTCACTTGAAATTGAATGAATACGAGTAGTTTGATGCTAGTTTAAGTTATAAACACCTCAAACATCATATATATAGTTAGTTTAATGTGATTGTAAGTTGTTTTGATTGAAAATACACAAAATAGGAAAGATAGAACCAAATATAGGGTAATATAGGCCATTTTAGGCCATTTCACTTGAAAATGAATGAATACGAGTAGTTTGATGCTAGTTTAAGTTATAAACACCTCAAACATCATATATATAGTTAGTTTAATGTGATTGTAAGTTTTTTTGATTGAAAATACACAAAATAGGAAAGATAGAACCAAATATAGGCTAATATAGGCCATTTTAGGCCATTTCACTTGAAATTGAATGAATACGAGTAGTTTGATGCTAGTTTAAGTTATAAACACCTCAAACATCATATATATAGTTAGTTTAATGTGATTGTAAGTTGTTTTGATTGAAAATACACAAAATAGGAAAGATAGAACCAAATATAGGCTAATATAGGCCATTTTAGGCCATTTCACTTGAAATTGAATGAATACGAGTAGTTTGATGCTAGTTTAAGTTATAAACACCTCAAACATCATATATATAGTTAGTTTAATGTGATTGTAAGTTGTTTTGATTGAAAATACACAAAATAGGAAAGATAGAACCAAATATAGGCTAATATAGGCCATTTTAGGCCATTTCACTTGAAATTGAATGAATACGAGTAGTTTGATGCTAGTTTAAGTTATAAACACCTCAAACATCATATATATAGTTATTTTAATGTGATTGTAAGTTGTTTTGATTGAAAATACACAAAATAGGAAAGATAGAACCAAATATAGGCTAATATAGGCCATTTTAGGCCATTTCACTTGAAATTGAATGAATACGAGTAGTTTGATGCTAGTTTAAGTTATAAACACCTCAAACATCATATATATAGTTAGTTTAATGTGATTTTAAGTTGTTTTGATTGAAAATACACAAAATAGGAAAGATAGAACCAAATATAGGCTAATATAGGCCATTTTAGGCCATTTCACTTGAAATTGAATGAATACGAGTAGTTTGATGCTAGTTTAAGTTATAAACACCTCAAACATCATATATATAGTTAGTTTAATGTGATTGTAAGTTGTTTTGATTGAAAATACACAAAATAGGAAAGATAGAACCAAATATAGGCTAATATAGGCCATTTTAGGCCATTTTAGGCCATTTCACTTGAAAATGAATGAATACGACTAGTTTGATGCTAGTTTAAGTTATAAACACCTCAAACATCATATATATAGTTAGTTTAATGTGATTGTAAGTTGTTTTGATTGAAAATACACAAAATAGGAAAGATAGAACCAAATATAGGGTAATATAGGCCATTTTAGGCCATTTCACTTGAAAATGAATGAATACGAGTAGTTTGATGCTAGTTTAAGTTATAAACACCTCAAACATCATATATATAGTTAGTTTAATGTGATTGTAAGTTGTTTTGATTGAAAATACACAAAATAGGAAAGATAGAACCAAATATAGGCTAATATAGGCCATTTTAGGCCATTTCACTTGAAATTGAATGAATACGAGTAGTTTGATGCTAGTTTAAGTTATAAACACCTCAAACATCATATATATAGTTAGTTTAATGTGATTGTAAGTTGTTTTGATTGAAAATACACAAAATAGGAAAGATAGAACCAAATATAGGCTAATATAGGCCATTTTAGGCCATTTCACTTGAAATTGAATGAATACGAGTAGTTTGATGCTAGTTTAAGTTATAAACACCTTAAACATCATATATATAGTTAGTTTAATGTGATTGTAAGTTGTTTTGATTGAAAATACACAAAATAGGAAAGATAGAACCAAATATAGGCTAATATAGGCCATTTTAGGCCATTTCACTTGAAATTGAATGAATACGAGTAGTTTGATGCTAGTTTAAGCTATAAACACCTCAAACATCATATATATAGTTAGTTTAATGTGCTTGTAAGTTGTTTTGATTGAAAATACACAAAATAGGAAAGATAAAACCAAATATAGGCTAATATAGGCCATTTTAGGCCATTTCACTTGAAATTGAATGAATACGAGTAGTTTGATGCTAGTTTAAGTTATAAACACCTCAAACATCATATATATATAGTTAGTTTAATGTGATTGTAAGTTGTTTTGATTGAAAATACACAAAATAGGAAAGATAGAACCAAATATAGGGTAATATAGGCCATTTTAGGCCATTTCACTTGAAAATGAATGAATACGAGTAGTTTGATGCTAGTTTAAGTTATAAACACCTCAAACATCATATATATAGTTAGTTTAATGTGATTTTAAGTTGTTTTGATTGAAAATACACAAAATAGGAAAGATAGAACCAAATATAGGCTAATATAGGCCATTTTAGGCCATTTTAGGCCATTTCACTTGAAAATGAATGAATACGACTAGTTTCATGCTAGTTTAAGTTATAAACACCTCAAACATCATATATATAGTTAGTTTAATGTGATTGTAAGTTGTTTTGATTGAAAATACACAAAATAGGAAAGATAGAACCAAATATAGGGTAATATAGGCCATTTTAGGCCATTTCACTTGAAAATGAATGAATACGAGTAGTTTGATGCTAGTTTAAGTTATAAACACCTCAAACATCATATATATAGTTAGTTTAATGTGATTGTAAGTTGTTTTTGATTGAAAATACACAAAATAGGAAAGATAGAACCAAATATAGGCTAATATAGGCCATTTTAGGCCATTTCACTTGAAATTGAATGAATACGAGTAGTTTGATGCTAGTTTAAGTTATAAACACCTCAAACATCATATATATAGTTAGTTTAATGTGATTGTAAGTTGTTTTGATTGAAAATACACAAAATAGGAAAGATAGAACCAAATATAGGCTAATATAGGCCATTTTAGGCCATTTCACTTGAAATTGAATGAATACGAGTAGTTTGATGCTAGTTTAAGCTATAAACACCTCAAACATCATATATATAGTTAGTTTAATGTGATTGTAAGTTGTTTTGATTGAAAATACACAAAATAGGAAAGATAAAACCAAATATAGGCTAATATAGGCCATTTTAGGCCATTTCACTTGAAATTGAATGAATACGAGTAGTTTGATGCTAGTTTAAGTTATAAACACCTCAAACATCATATATATATAGTTAGTTTAATGTGATTGTAAGTTGTTTTGATTGAAAATACACAAAATAGGAAAGATAGAACCAAATATAGGGTAATATAGGCCATTTTAGGCCATTTCACTTGAAAATGAATGAATACGAGTAGTTTGATGCTAGTTTAAGTTATAAACACCTCAAACATCATATATATAGTTAGTTTAATGTGATTGTAAGTTGTTTTGATTGAAAATACACAAAATAGGAAAGATAGAACCAAATATAGGCTAATATAGGCCATTTTAGGCCATTTCACTTGAAATTGAATGAATACGAGTAGTTTGATGCTAGTTTAAGTTATAAACACCTCAAACATCATATATATAGTTAGTTTAATGTGATTGTAAGTTGTTTTGATTGAAAATACACAAAATAGGAAAGATAGAACCAAATATAGGCTAATATAGGCCATTTTAGGCCATTTCACTTGAAATTGAATGAATACGAGTAGTTTGATGCTAGTTTAAGTTATAAACACCTCAAACATCATATATATAGTTAGTTTAATGTGATTGTAAGTTGTTTTGATTGAAAATACACAAAATAGGAAAGATAGAACCAAATATAGGCTAATATAGGCCATTTTAGGCCATTTTAGGCCATTTCACTTGAAAATGAATGAATACGACTAGTTTGATGCTAGTTTAAGTTATAAACACCTCAAACATCATATATATAGTTAGTTTAATGTGATTGTAAGTTGTTTTGATTGAAAATACACAAAATAGGAAAGATAGAACCAAATATAGGGTAATATAGGCCATTTTAGGCCATTTCACTTGAAAATGAATGAATACGACTAGTTTGATGCTAGTTTAAGTTATAAACACCTCAAACATCATATATATAGTTAGGTTAATGTGATTGTAAGTTTTTTTGATTGAAAATACACAAAATAGGAAAGATAGAACCAAATATAGGCTAATATAGGCCATTTTAGGCCATTTCACTTGAAATTGAATGAATACGAGTAGTTTGATGCTAGTTTAAGTTATAAACACCTCAAACATCATATATATAGTTAGTTTAATGTGATTATAAGTTGTTTTGATTGAAAATACACAAAATAGGAAAGATAGAACCAAATATAGGCTAACATAGGCCATTTTAGGTCATTTCACTTGAAATTGAATGAATACGAGTAGTTTGATGCTAGTTTAAGTTATAAACACCTCAAACATCATATATATAGTTAGTTTAATGTGATTGTAAGTTGTTTTGATTGAAAATACACAAAATAGGAAAGATAGAACCAAATATAGGCTAATATAGGCCATTTTAGGCCATTTCACTTGAAAATGAATGAATACGAGTAGTTTGATGCTAGTTTAAGTTATAAACACCTCAAACATCATATATATAGTTATTTTAATGTGATTGTAAGTTGTTTTGATTGAAAATACACAAAATAGGAAAGATAGAACCAAATATAGGCTAATATAGGCCATTTTAGGCCATTTCACTTGAAATTGAATGAATATGAGTAGTTTGATGCTAGTTTAAGTTATAAACACCTCAAACATCATATATATAGTTAGTTTAATGTGATTTTAAGTTGTTTTAATTGAAAATACACAAAATAGGAAAGATAGAACCAAATATAGGCTAATAAAGGCCATTTTAGGCCATTTTAGGCCATTTCACTTGAAAATGAATGAATACGACTAGTTTCATGCTAGTTTAAGTTATAAACACCTCAAACATCATATATATAGTTAGTTTAATGTGATTGTAAGTTGTTTTGATTGAAAATACACAAAATAGGAAAGATAGAACCAAATATAGGGTAATATAGGCCATTTTAGGCCATTTCACTTGAAAATGAATGAATACGACTAGTTTGATGCTAGTTTAAGTTATAAACACCTCAAACATCATATATATAGTTAGTTTAATGTGATTGTAAGTTGTTTTGATTGAAAACACAAAAAATAGGAAAGATAGAACCAAATATAGGCTAATATAGGCCATTTTAGGCAATTTTAGGCCATTTCACTTGAAATTGAATGAATACGAGTAGTTTAATGCTAGTTTAAGTTATAAACACCTCAAACATCATATATATAGTAAGTTTAATGTGATTATAAGTTGTTTTGATTGAAAATACACAAAATAGGAAAGATAGAACCAAATATAGGCTAATATAGGCCATTTTAGGCCATTTCACTTGAAATTGAATGAATACGAGTAGTTTGATGCTAGTTTAAGTTATAAACACCTCAAACATCATATATATAGTTAGTTTAATGTGATTGTAAGTTGTTTTGATTGAAAATACACAAAATAGGAAAGATAGAACCAAATATAGGCTAATATAGGCCATTTTAGGCCATTTCACTTGAAATTGAATGAATACGAGTAGTTTGATGCTAGTTTAAGTTATAAACACCTCAAACATCATATATATAGTTAGTTTAATGTGATTGTAAGTTGTTTTGATTGAAAATACACAAAATAGGAAAGATAGAACCAAATATAGGGTAATATAGGCCATTTTAGGCCATTTCACTTGAAAATGAATGAATACGACTAGTTTGATGCTAGTTTAAGTTATAAACACCTCAAACATCATATATATAGTTAGTTTAATGTGATTGTAAGTTTTTTTTGATTGAAAATACACAAAATAGGAAAGATAGAACCAAATATAGGCTAATATAGGCCATTTTAGGCCATTTCACTTGAAATTGAATGAATACGAGTAGTTTGATGCTAGTTTAAGTTATAAACACCTCAAACATCATATATATAGTTAGTTTAATGTGATTGTAAGTTGTTTTGATTGAAAATACACAAAATAGGAAAGATAGAACCAAATATAGGCTAATATAGGCCATTTTAGGCCATTTCACTTGAAATTGAATGAATACGAGTAGTTTGATGCTAGTTTAAGTTATAAACACCTCAAACATCATATATATAGTTAGTTTAATGTGATTGTAAGTTGTTTTGATTGAAAATACACAAAATAGGAAAGATAGAACCAAATATAGGCTAATATAGGCCATTTTAGGCCATTTCACTTGAAATTGAATGAATACGAGTAGTTTGATGCTAGTTTAAGTTATAAACACCTCAAACATCATATATATAGTTAGTTTAATGTGATTGTAAGTTGTTTTGATTGAAAATACACAAAATAGGAAAGATAGAACCAAATATAGGGTAATATAGGCCATTTTAGGCCATTTCACTTGAAAATGAATGAATACGAGTAGTTTGATGCTAGTTTAAGTTATAAACACCTCAAACATCATATATATAGTTAGTTTAATGTGATTGTAAGTTTTTTTGATTGAAAATACACAAAATAGGAAAGATAGAACCAAATATAGGCTAATATAGGCCATTTTAGGCCATTTCACTTGAAATTGAATGAATACGAGTAGTTTGATGCTAGTTTAAGTTATAAACACCTCAAACATCATATATATAGTTAGTTTAATGTGATTGTAAGTTGTTTTGATTGAAAATACACAAAATAGGAAAGATAGAACCAAATATAGGCTAATATAGGCCATTTTAGGCCATTTCACTTGAAATTGAATGAATACGAGTAGTTTGATGCTAGTTTAAGTTATAAACACCTCAAACATCATATATATAGTTAGTTTAATGTGATTGTAAGTTGTTTTGATTGAAAATACACAAAATAGGAAAGATAGAACCAAATATAGGCTAATATAGGCCATTTTAGGCCATTTCACTTGAAATTGAATGAATACGAGTAGTTTGATGCTAGTTTAAGTTATAAACACCTCAAACATCATATATATAGTTAGTTTAATGTGATTGTAAGTTGTTTTGATTGAAAATACACAAAATAGGAAAGATAGAACCAAATATAGGGTAATATAGGCCATTTTAGGCCATTTCACTTGAAAATGAATGAATACGAGTAGTTTGATGCTAGTTTAAGTTATAAACACCTCAAACATCATATATATAGTTAGTTTAATGTGATTGTAAGTTGTTTTGATTGAAAATACACAAAATAGGAAAGATAGAACCAAATATAGGCTAATATAGGCCATTTTAGGCCATTTCACTTGAAATTGAATGAATACGAGTAGTTTGATGCTAGTTTAAGTTATAAACACCTCAAACATCATATATATAGTTAGTTTAATGTGATTGTAAGTTGTTTTGATTGAAAATACACAAAATAGGAAAGATAGAACCAAATATAGGCTAATATAGGCCATTTTAGGCCATTTCACTTGAAATTGAATGAATACGAGTAGTTTGATGCTAGTTTAAGTTATAAACACCTCAAACATCATATATATAGTTAGTTTAATGTGATTGTAAGTTGTTTTGATTGAAAATACACAAAATAGGAAAGATAGAACCAAATATAGGCTAATATAGGCCATTTTAGGCCATTTCACTTGAAATTGAATGAATACGAGTAGTTTGATGCTAGTTTAAGTTATAAACACCTCAAACATCATATATATAGTTAGTTTAATGTGCTTGTAAGTTGTTTTGATTGAAAATACACAAAATAGGAAAGATAAAACCAAATATAGGCTAATATAGGCCATTTTAGGCCATTTTGGGCCATTTCACTTGAAAATGAATGAATACGACTAGTTTCATGCTAGTTTAAGTTATAAACACCTCAAACATCATATATATAGTTAGTTTAATGTGATTGTAAGTTGTTTTGATTGAAAATACACAAAATAGGAAAGATAGAACCAAATATAGGGTAATATAGGCCATTTTAGGCCATTTCACTTGAAAATGAATGAATACGACTAGTTTGATGCTAGTTTAAGTTATAAACACCTCAAACATCATATATATAGTTAGTTTAATGTGATTGTAAGTTGTTTTGATTGAAAATACACAAAATAGGAAAGATAGAACCAAATATAGGCTAATATAGGCCATTTTAGGCCATTTCACTTGAAATTGAATGAATACGAGTAGTTTGATGCTAGTTTAAGTTATAAACACCTCAAACATCATATATATAGTTAGTTTAATGTGATTGTAAGTTGTTTTGATTGAAAATACACAAAATAGGAAAGATAGAACCAAATATAGGCTAATATAGGCCATTTTAGGCCATTTCACTTGAAATTGAATGAATACGAGTAGTTTGATGCTAGTTTAAGTTATAAACACCTCAAACATCATATATATAGTTAGTTTAATGTGATTGTAAGTTGTTTTGATTGAAAATACACAAAATAGGAAAGATAGAACCAAATATAGGCTAATATAGGCCATTTTAGGCCATTTCACTTGAAATTGAATGAATACGAGTAGTTTGATGCTAGTTTAAGTTATAAACACCTCAAACATCATATATATAGTTAGTTTAATGTGATTGTAAGTTGTTTTGATTGAAAATACACAAAATAGGAAAGATAGAACCAAATATAGGCTAATATAGGCCATTTTAGGCCATTTCACTTGAAATTGAATGAATACGAGTAGTTTGATGCTAGTTTAAGTTATAAACACCTCAAACATCATATATATAGTTAGTTTAATGTGATTGTAAGTTGTTTTGATTGAAAATACACAAAATAGGAAAGATAGAACCAAATATAGGCTAATATAGGCCATTTTAGGCCATTTCACTTGAAATTGAATGAATACGAGTAGTTTGATGCTAGTTTAAGTTATAAACACCTCAAACATCATATATATAGTTAGTTTAATGTGATTGTAAGTTGTTTTGATTGAAAATACACAAAATAGGAAAGATAGAACCAAATATAGGCTAATATAGGCCATTTTAGGCCATTTCACTTGAAATTGAATGAATACGAGTAGTTTGATGCTAGTTTAAGTTATAAACACCTCAAACATCATATATATAGTTAGTTTAATGTGATTGTAAGTTGTTTTGATTGAAAATACACAAAATAGGAAAGATAGAACCAAATATAGGGTAATATAGGCCATTTTAGGCCATTTCACTTGAAATTGAATGAATACGAGTAGTTTGATGCTAGTTTAAGTTATAAACACCTCAAACATCATATATATAGTTAGTTTAATGTGATTGTAAGTTGTTTTGATTGAAAATACACAAAATAGGAAAGATAGAACCAAATATAGGCTAATATAGGCCATTTTAGGCCATTTCACTTGAAATTGAATGAATACGAGTAGTTTGATGCTAGTTTAAGTTATAAACACCTCAAACATCATATATATAGTTAGTTTAATGTGATTGTAAGTTGTTTTGATTGAAAATACACAAAATAGGAAAGATAGAACCAAATATAGGCTAATATAGGCCATTTTAGGCCATTTCACTTGAAATTGAATGAATACGAGTAGTTTGATGCTAGTTTAAGTTATAAACACCTCAAACATCATATATATAGTTAGTTTAATGTGATTGTAAGTTGTTTTGATTGAAAATACACAAAATAGGAAAGATAGAACCAAATATAGGCTAATATAGGCCATTTTAGGCCATTTCACTTGAAATTGAATGAATACGAGTAGTTTGATGCTAGTTTAAGTTATAAACACCTCAAACATCATATATATAGTTAGTTTAATGTGATTGTAAGTTGTTTTGATTGAAAATACACAAAATAGGAAAGATAGAACCAAATATAGGCTAATATAGGCCATTTTAGGCCATTTCACTTGAAATTGAATGAATACGAGTAGTTTGATGCTAGTTTAAGTTATAAACACCTCAAACATCATATATATAGTTAGTTTAATGTGATTGTAAGTTGTTTTGATTGAAAATACACAAAATAGGAAAGATAGAACCAAATATAGGCTAATATAGGCCATTTTAGGCCATTTCACTTGAAATTGAATGAATACGAGTAGTTTGATGCTAGTTTAAGTTATAAACACCTCAAACATCATATATATAGTTAGTTTAATGTGATTGTAAGTTGTTTTGATTGAAAATACACAAAATAGGAAAGATAGAACCAAATATAGGCTAATATAGGCCATTTTAGGCCATTTCACTTGAAATTGAATGAATACGAGTAGTTTGATGCTAGTTTAAGTTATAAACACCTCAAACATCATATATATAGTTAGTTTAATGTGATTGTAAGTTGTTTTGATTGAAAATACACAAAATAGGAAAGATAGAACCAAATATAGGCTAATATAGGCCATTTTAGGCCATTTCACTTGAAATTGAATGAATACGAGTAGTTTGATGCTAGTTTAAGTTATAAACACCTCAAACATCATATATATAGTTAGTTTAATGTGATTGTAAGTTGTTTTGATTGAAAATACACAAAATAGGAAAGATAGAACCAAATATAGGCTAATATAGGCCATTTTAGGCCATTTCACTTGAAAATGAATGAATACGAGTAGTTTGATGCTAGTTTAAGTTATAAACACCTCAAACATCATATATATAGTTAGTTTAATGTGATTGTAAGTTGTTTTGATTGAAAATACACAAAATAGGAAAGATAGAACCAAATATAGGCTAATATAGGCCATTTTAGGCCATTTCACTTGAAATTGAATGAATACGAGTAGTTTGATGCTAGTTTAAGTTATAAACACCTCAAACATCATATATATAGTTAGTTTAATGTGATTGTAAGTTGTTTTGATTGAAAATACACAAAATAGGAAAGATAGAACCAAATATAGGCTAATATAGGCCATTTTAGGCCATTTCACTTGAAATTGAATGAATACGAGTAGTTTGATGCTAGTTTAAGTTATAAACACCTCAAACATCATATATATAGTTAGTTTAATGTGATTGTAAGTTGTTTTGATTGAAAATACACAAAATAGGAAAGATAGAACCAAATATAGGCTAATATAGGCCATTTTAGGCCATTTCACTTGAAATTGAATGAATACGAGTAGTTTGATGCTAGTTTAAGTTATAAACACCTCAAACATCATATATATAGTTAGTTTAATGTGATTGTAAGTTGTTTTGATTGAAAATACACAAAATAGGAAAGATAGAACCAAATATAGGCTAATATAGGCCATTTTAGGCCATTTCACTTGAAATTGAATGAATACGAGTAGTTTGATGCTAGTTTAAGTTATAAACACCTCAAACATCATATATATAGTTAGTTTAATGTGATTGTAAGTTGTTTTGATTGAAAATACACAAAATAGGAAAGATAGAACCAAATATAGGCTAATATAGGCCATTTTAGGCCATTTCACTTGAAATTGAATGAATACGAGTAGTTTGATGCTAGTTTAAGTTATAAACACCTCAAACATCATATATATAGTTAGTTTAATGTGATTGTAAGTTGTTTTGATTGAAAATACACAAAATAGGAAAGATAGAACCAAATATAGGCTAATATAGGCCATTTTAGGCCATTTCACTTGAAATTGAATGAATACGAGTAGTTTGATGCTAGTTTAAGTTATAAACACCTCAAACATCATATATATAGTTAGTTTAATGTGATTGTAAGTTGTTTTGATTGAAAATACACAAAATAGGAAAGATAGAACCAAATATAGGCTAATATAGGCCATTTTAGGCCATTTCACTTGAAATTGAATGAATACGAGTAGTTTGATGCTAGTTTAAGTTATAAACACCTCAAACATCATATATATAGTTAGTTTAATGTGATTGTAAGTTGTTTTGATTGAAAATACACAAAATAGGAAAGATAGAACCAAATATAGGCTAATATAGGCCATTTTAGGCCATTTCACTTGAAATTGAATGAATACGAGTAGTTTGATGCTAGTTTAAGTTATAAACACCTCAAACATCATATATATAGTTAGTTTAATGTGATTGTAAGTTGTTTTGATTGAAAATACACAAAATAGGAAAGATAGAACCAAATATAGGCTAATATAGGCCATTTTAGGCCATTTCACTTGAAATTGAATGAATACGAGTAGTTTGATGCTAGTTTAAGTTATAAACACCTCAAACATCATATATATAGTTAGTTTAATGTGATTGTAAGTTGTTTTGATTGAAAATACACAAAATAGGAAAGATAGAACCAAATATAGGCTAATATAGGCCATTTTAGGCCATTTCACTTGAAATTGAATGAATACGAGTAGTTTGATGCTAGTTTAAGTTATAAACACCTCAAACATCATATATATAGTTAGTTTAATGTGATTGTAAGTTGTTTTGATTGAAAATACACAAAATAGGAAAGATAGAACCAAATATAGGCTAATATAGGCCATTTTAGGCCATTTCACTTGAAATTGAATGAATACGAGTAGTTTGATGCTAGTTTAAGTTATAAACACCTCAAACATCATATATATAGTTAGTTTAATGTGATTGTAAGTTGTTTTGATTGAAAATACACAAAATAGGAAAGATAGAACCAAATATAGGCTAATATAGGCCATTTTAGGCCATTTCACTTGAAATTGAATGAATACGAGTAGTTTGATGCTAGTTTAAGTTATAAACACCTCAAACATCATATATATAGTTAGTTTAATGTGATTGTAAGTTGTTTTGATTGAAAATACACAAAATAGGAAAGATAGAACCAAATATAGGCTAATATAGGCCATTTTAGGCCATTTCACTTGAAATTGAATGAATACGAGTAGTTTGATGCTAGTTTAAGTTATAAACACCTCAAACATCATATATATAGTTAGTTTAATGTGATTGTAAGTTGTTTTGATTGAAAATACACAAAATAGGAAAGATAGAACCAAATATAGGCTAATATAGGCCATTTTAGGCCATTTCACTTGAAATTGAATGAATACGAGTAGTTTGATGCTAGTTTAAGTTATAAACACCTCAAACATCATATATATAGTTAGTTTAATGTGATTGTAAGTTGTTTTGATTGAAAATACACAAAATAGGAAAGATAGAACCAAATATAGGCTAATATAGGCCATTTTAGGCCATTTCCACACTTGAAATTGAATGAATACGAGTAGTTTGATGCTAGTTTAAGTTATAAACACCTCAAACATCATATATATAGTTAGTTTAATGTGATTGTAAGTTGTTTTGATTGAAAATACACAAAATAGGAAAGATAGAACCAAATATAGGCTAATATAGGCCATTTTAGGCCATTTCACTTGAAATTGAATGAATACGAGTAGTTTGATGCTAGTTTAAGTTATAAACACCTCAAACATCATATATATAGTTAGTTTAATGTGATTGTAAGTTGTTTTGATTGAAAATACACAAAATAGGAAAGATAGAACCAAATATAGGCTAATATAGGCCATTTTAGGCCATTTCACTTGAAATTGAATGAATACGAGTAGTTTGATGCTAGTTTAAGTTATAAACACCTCAAACATCATATATATAGTTAGTTTAATGTGATTGTAAGTTGTTTTGATTGAAAATACACAAAATAGGAAAGATAGAACCAAATATAGGGTAATATAGGCCATTTTAGGCCATTTCACTTGAAAATGAATGAATACGACTAGTTTGATGCTAGTTTAAGTTATAAACACCTCAAACATCATATATATAGTTAGTTTAATGTGATTGTAAGTTGTTTTGATTGAAAATACACAAAATAGGAAAGATAGAACCAAATATAGGCTAATATAGGCCATTTTAGGCCATTTCACTTGAAATTGAATGAATACGAGTAGTTTGATGCTAGTTTAAGTTATAAACACCTCAAACATCATATATATAGTTAGTTTAATGTGATTGTAAGTTGTTTTGATTGAAAATACACAAAATAGGAAAGATAGAACCAAATATAGGCTAATATAGGCCATTTTAGGCCATTTCACTTGAAATTGAATGAATACGAGTAGTTTGATGCTAGTTTAAGTTATAAACACCTCAAACATCATATATATAGTTAGTTTAATGTGATTGTAAGTTGTTTTGATTGAAAATACACAAAATAGGAAAGATAGAACCAAATATAGGCTAATATAGGCCATTTTAGGCCATTTCACTTGAAATTGAATGAATACGAGTAGTTTGATGCTAGTTTAAGTTATAAACACCTCAAACATCATATATATAGTTAGTTTAATGTGATTGTAAGTTGTTTTGATTGAAAATACACAAAATAGGAAAGATAGAACCAAATATAGGCTAATATAGGCCATTTTAGGCCATTTCACTTGAAAATGAATGAATACGAGTAGTTTGATGCTAGTTTAAGTTATAAACACCTCAAACATCATATATATAGTTAGTTTAATGTGATTGTAAGTTGTTTTGATTGAAAATACACAAAATAGGAAAGATAGAACCAAATATAGGCTAATATAGGCCATTTTAGGCCATTTCACTTGAAATTGAATGAATACGAGTAGTTTGATGCTAGTTTAAGTTATAAACACCTCAAACATCATATATATAGTTAGTTTAATGTGATTGTAAGTTGTTTTGATTGAAAATACACAAAATAGGAAAGATAGAACCAAATATAGGCTAATATAGGCCATTTTAGGC